>CM073742.1:2747641-2917452 GCA_037127355.1 Schoenoplectus tabernaemontani
AAAAGGGTCATACGAATATGCACCATTGTTCACGGATCGCCAATATATTTTTTAATTTACAACGTCCATTTTAATTGATCCAACGCTCAGAAATCACTCAGAAAATTTTCACGGATTCATCCCTCTCTTTCCTATATATATACCACTCTTCACCCCCCATTCATCTCTCATTTTCTCTTCATCTTCCCAATTTCTCAAAATTCAAACACAAAATATCAAACAAAAAATTCAAGATTAAAAAAAATTAGGACAAATTTTTTATTTTGTTCTTTTTAAATTTATTTGTTTATTCTTTCTTTTTAATTTTCTGTTCAAATTTTATGTTCAAATTTTGAATTCATTTTTTTTTCAAATTTTTTTCAAATTATTTTCGATTCTAAATTTTTTGTTCAAATTAGTTTTTAAATTTTGAATTTAAAATTTGTGTTTCAGAATGAAAAAATAAAAAAAATAAAAGCTGACGGATGTGACAATTGTACAGCCGTCACATCTGTCAGCATTTTTTTAAAATTCGGCACAATTCTTTAATAGCGGTTGTTATATAACAACCGCTATTAAAAGGTATTCTTTAATAGCGGTTCTCAACACTTTTTATAGCACCACTGTTGCAGCCCCTAACCCGCTATAAAATCCCATTTTTAACCTCTATAATAGCCCAAAATTGTAGTGGTGATAGTTAAGGAAATAAGGCAAAGGAAGACTGGCTTGGCAGATTGCACATAAATAAAAGAAGAATTCTGACCATTACAATCACACAATCCCGTCGATACAAACTTACACCCAAACGTTATACCTATCAAATTGGACGAAAAAAATTATTCCCTACGTCCCCAGCCAATACGAATGTGCCTTAATTAAGGTTCACGAAACACTGAAATACATCATAGACCTTCCTCCAGCTGAAACTGATATGTCGTTTAAGCGATGGGATATTGAAGACAGTGGTGAAAGGATGGATTTGCAACTCACTAGACAAAAACCTCCACGGCAAGTTCCTCCTTTATCCGACAACCAAGGAGGTGTGGAAACCAATTGTCACTATGTTCTATGATGGAATTGATACGACTCAGGTATTTGATCTAAATAAAAAATGAGTAGAATTAAACAAGTGGGGTAGATCAGTGCAAGAGTATTATAATGAACTACAAGATATTTTATTAGAAATTAATTTTCATCGACCAAATAAAATCCTATGATTTGCATAATAGACATTGAGAAATTTACACTACACCATTTATGAGGTCGGGCAACCAAAAAATTGGTTGCAATAGATACTAAATGGTAGCATTAGAATCTACTTACAACAAAGTGAATTGGTTGTCAGTGGTTGCAATATATCCCGTAGCAATAGATACACAACGATATGCTTTGTTGCAATTGTTATGTTTAATGCTACAAAAGGCTAGTCGCAAGATTGACGTAGCAATAGAGGTATTGCTACGAATCACATGGTTGCATCGTGTATTTACTACAACTAATATATGATGACAAAATATTATAAATTGCAACTAATTTTATAGTTGTTTCTCATATTTAACGCAACTAAATTTTTATTACAAATGTGTGTAAATACCATGTAGTACTGTTACAACCATTTACAGGGTCACATCAATAAATCTAATTTAACATCGGATGCTTTAATGCGCTGATTTTAATGAGCAGCTGAATTATCTAATTGATAGTTTATGATAATTAAATAATTAATGATTGTAGTGTTTTAAAATACAATTTTCTTACTATAAAAATACTACGGGATTAATAACATAATATAATTACAATCCAATTAAAGACAAGTTCAAAGATCAACATTCATAAACAAATAATACTTTAACATCCAATATTGCATTGATCATTAAAAATACCACCAAATTACATAACACTTTGTAACATATAACTAATGTTAATTGATCCACTATGCTTGCACTTTCTCTTCTTCGAATAACAAATAGCCCTTCCAATAATCTCTCATGATTCTCATCTAAAATCAATAGAAAAAACACTCAATATATTATGAAAGCACTTGGTCCACGTGCTTAAAAACGTCCTTTATAAATATTTAGCATCAATTCTAATATTAAAACATGTGCATAGCTAAAACCCAATAAACCACAAGTTCTTTATTGTATTTTTTTGGTTCAGGAATCAAGACCTACCCAAAAGTTTCAGGAATAGAACAAGTTCCACCTAGCATAGATGGAAACAAATAAATAAATAGAAAACATTGAAAACCTCTCGGAAAAAGAAATTCTAGGTGCAAAGAACTATAAATTAAAATCTAACCTTGAGGCTTTATCGACTAGCCAGAGCAACATAAGATATTTTTACCATGGAACCAGGTGGAAGTGGCACATGGTGTTGCATCAAAGTGTTCTTATAAACAGTCTGCAATTGTAGCAGAGTTAACATCAGTAGGCATATAGTTCAAAAAGAATCTGACATTTTAGCTAGATAGAATTTGTTTCTATAAGATCTTCCTAGATTCTCAATTAACATGTGAGGAAAATTCAATAGTGAACCTTAGTTGAGGCCACTAATTTATAAACAATAAACACAAACAACAATGCAAAGGATAAACATCCTAACATGTCAAGTTGAAAAAGAACCTGAAATTTTCAGCTAATTAAATTTTATATCAAAAATTGATGATGTAAAAAAAACAATTAAAAGAACTTACAGAAAACGTGCTTTCTTCTCTTGGTGAAGATTAAAAGATGATGCTGCAGTTTAGCGAGACAACCTTCATTTCAATGGCAAAAAGGTAATTTATCATTTAATAAATTTACTTTTTCACAACCACCAAATATATAATATTCACGCCACTAATTTTCATTCCAAAATTTCAATGCTATATAAGATACATTCTGCAAAATCCTTCTTTTGTACAGAAGAAATCGTACCTGCTTGTCAAAGTCTGTGAAATTATAAACAGCTTGAACAACTGCTGAGCTAGCAACACTACCGCAAGTCAATTGAGGGAACTTCAATTGGTATCAGGCACTAAGTGCACTAGGATAGGAAACGCCAAAAGCAAAACACAAGCTGTCACAACTTGACATGTTGTACTTCTCATTTAAAATTCCCTTCAAGGAATAACAAGAACATACAGATATTCAGCATCATCGAGACATGCTATTATAAAATAGTCTATTGCTGGTATTAGAAATATTAAGATAAAATAATTCATATAATAATCTCAGTTGGCAAAAAGTTCTATTGATGATTTCTTAAAATATAAATAATCTCAGCTATTGTAAAGAGAATAGATGAGACATAACTCATAACATCCATTATAATGATTTATAGTGATAAGATGAATACTAGTATAGAATGGGTAGGCGCCATATGAGTTATTATACACCTAAAAAAATAAAATAAAAGGTTTGGAACTTACAATTTACTCACAAATTTTAAGATTTTCATACATGCTAGGTGATGCAATGCCTTTGAGTGATGGTAGCAGAACTAATGTATTACCTAATCCTTATTTTGGAAATACTGACCTAATAATATTGTAGAAAAATAGCCAGATCAAGAGAGCTCGTTTTGAAAATAAGTATCTTAAATTCTCTATTGCTAGATCCTTAAAAGGAGAGCTCTTCCCCTAATATCTATGATCAAGAGAGACTAAGCAACTAAAGGAATTCAAAATATTAAAATAGACAACAATAACATTGGCAATTAGCATTATTACGTTGTTCATCCATCAAAGAGGTTGAATATCAGTTAATTACAGAGACAAAAAAGAACTAAAGCCTCATTAATACTAAAAATTGAACTGAAACTCCGTTACAAGATAAAAAAACACAAACAAAGAATATCAGTTGCTCAACACAAGCACAAAACTGTGATCAACATAGGCATGACAGCAATGTTACCAGCACAAAACCGTGATCAATACAAGCATGACAACAATGGTACCAGGACAAAATCGTGGTCAACAAAGCATGATAGAAAAAAGACGGTAGGCAAGGGGTTTACCTAGTTTGGCATAAACAACACTCCAAAGTCACAATGGTTAAAGCAAATAGAGGGTATAAGAAGACACGAAAGTGGAAAGACACTAGACGGCTACCGAATCGGTACCCACAAGCGAAAACCAAGAAAAGAACGTACACTAAAATAACTACACATGCAGATATCGGGTCTCTTTGGAGGCAGAGGGAGGAAGAAGAGGGTGGCGCGTCAATAGGTTCTGGGTGAGGCACGACACGGCCTCGATCCTTTGACACTGATGAGTGAGAGAACACAGATGGGGGAGTCGGCGAGCCGATGAGCCGGCATTGGCGCGATCTTTCTCTCTCTCTCTCTCTTTCTCTCTCTCAAATAGAGGCTCAGAGAGGCGGAGATAACCCTAGATATGGAAACGATTGAGAGAGGATGGGGTCTGGGGATTTGCCAATTTGGGAACTTTAGTGTTTTATCCTCAGCAAAAATTTTAGGCGGGTGCATTGGCGCCTAAATTTTGTTTCACGGAGGGAAATTTGGATTTAGTAAAACCGTAAAAAGGGAGACTAACCGCTAATTTTTTGGAAGAGTATTCAGCGAAAATTTCTGGCTTTACTATGTTGCATATATTTTTTTTTCTTGAGGCATCATTGCATATGATTAAATGTGTATTTTGCTGCACCTTTTGTTCAAATATTTTCAACTCAGAGTAGATTGAATTTTTAAAAATGATTTTGAGCGTTTCAAAAAAAATATAAATATTGAAAAAGAAAATATGAATTTATATCGATAAATAATTATGCATAGCATCCAAACCAAACTCTATATGGAGGGGTTTTTTCACATTTTATGTTTTCATGCAATTAATTAATTGTAGTATTAATATTATTATAATTAAACAACACTGCATTATCACTATGATTAACTATTATTTGTTATATTATAGTTTTAGTATGATTATTTATTGTTGCTAATATCGTATTATGTTGTTGTTAACTTACTATTATTTGTTTAACTTATAGTGTCATCAAAATTATTATTATTTAAGAGATATATTTTGAATATCATAGATTATTTGATAATATTAATGGATAAATTAAGTTCATATGCTCTTTATAGTTACTAGCAGTGAACCCGTCGGTTATGCAAATACTCTTAATTTAAAAAATATTTATATCTAATACTAATCTTATTATAAATAAATGATATATTTTACTTAAATTTAATTTATGTCTAAATCAATTACAAGACTCTTACAATTGTAAACAAAATTAATTTATTATTTAATAAAATATGATTTACAAAATATAATATTTTTTTAGGAATGATGGTACAATGTGTAGGTTTTTTTACAATAAGACTTAATAATAGTTGATATTTAATTTATTTGATATACAACTTATTTTTTTAGACCTCCTATAAATACATGATAAAAAATAGCAAACATAATGGAGAGAAAAAAATGAGTTTGACTGAAACTGTACTATATTATAAAGAATGTATGTATTGGAGGCATCCATTTGTTTAATGTCTAATATATATGAAATGTCAGATACATCCTTTATAAAAATAAAGGAGTAAAGATAGTGTGAGTTTAATCTCATGAAATTCTTCCGTTAAATTAACTCAGAACGTATATCAAATCATCTCTAAATTTTGATTTATCGTGCTCATTAATTAGTCATATGAAAACCTTATGGGTTCCAAAAGTTTGGGATATTCTGAGTTTCCTAAATCATCATTTTTAATTTTTAAAAATAATGTACAAACATTGAATGTGTTATTATATTTTTTGAGCTAATTTTTAAAAATAAAAAACGGTGACTTAGAAAATCAAAACACCCCAAATTTTTATATCCAATAAGTTTTTATTATGAAAAATTTAATGAGCATGATAAATCAAAATTTAAATATAGTTTGATGTACTTTTAAGTTAAACTCACAGAATGTCTCTATGAATTTAAACTCACGCTATCTTTACTCAAAAAAAAAGAGTGTAATGGTAAAAATAGCTTCTTTTATTTTGAAATTCTAATCGTGTACTTATGAGAAAGTTAAATATCAAAGCTTCCTAAAAACTGTAAATGTGTTGGATATAAACTTATTTTCCACATTATATTTATGTTTTTTTGCATCAAAATAAAATTAATTAACCAATGAAAATCATGAAGAATAAATAATGCTAGGCAATTGAAATATGGATATTTCGATCACTACACATTATATCTTATAACATTAATGGATAAATCCAGTTCATATGATCTTTATGATATAGTACAGATATAGATAGATTATAAATATATTTTAGATATAGAACTGGATCGATTCATCTGGTGAGAGAGGATGGGTTAGGATCAAGATGATTATTCTCCTTGGTTACATTAATGAAATTAAAAATGAAGATAAAATTTCTAGCTGATATTGTAAAAAAGTGGTGACAATTTATCAAACTATAATGAATTTACATAAAATTTGGAAAAAATATCAATCTATAATAAAAAGAGCATATATATTTTTTTTTCCTTTTTAAGATTTTTGTTCAAAATTATTGAAAAATTAACTGTCGAGATTATTAAAATAGTCTTTGTCAATCCCTCCCCATTATGTAAACCGCCTTTTATTAAATGATGAATTAATTTTATTCAAATTTTAAAGGTTTCGTAATTAATTTAGAAATCTGAGTAAAATATATCATTATAATAAAATGTGCACTATGTATAATCATTTTTTTTAAAAAGGATACTGCAAAATGGAAAAAAAATATAAGTGCATTTTCTTATTATTTACATACATCTCATATTCGTTTATATTGTTTCAGAGAGAAAAAAATGTATTTGTTTGAAAAAATCTTTCATTTTAATTTTCATATGAATATATCCATAATAAATTATACACACAATATTTATTTTTATGTAGTTTTATTGTCGATCTAGTTGCAATTAGAAAATAAGATTTTTTGAAATTTTACTAAAAACTTTTATAGTTTTCCTTTTAAATTTGTTGGTTGGTTACATTCTTTTATTTTTTAGAAAAAAATGAAGATGCAACACAAAAACCTTGTTAATATAACTGCAGATACAAGCTTAATTATGCATATTAGTGATATTTAAAATGAATAATATAGAATTATATAAAATGAGCTGCATAATATAGTCATTAACTATATTATGACATATGTGCATAATAATTCATGTAATGTGCATAAATAAGGCCATATGATGATGGTATCAACAATTATATTTATGTGGTGTCTTCGTTATAAAAAAAAGACTCCATTTTATTTATTTTGTGTGAGTATATTACTTGATTTAATAATTATAAAATCAGTTTTGAAAGGTTAGTTAAAAACTTATAGTATTTTATTCTGAGTTTGATCGGTTTTCATAATTTACCTTTTCATAATAATTTTAATTTAATTATTCCACATTCAGTTTGTAATAATTTCTAAATTATACGATTTATAATTTACATCTTTTAATTTGGATTATAACTGCAAACTTTATAACTTTAGCCGGGCAACTCTTTTGTTATAATCTGATTGTTTATTTTTAATAACCGTTAATAACGTACTTTATGTCCGTAAGTGAATAGAAGTTTTTGTCTATCCACTTTCCTTATTCAATAAGTGAGAAGTTTTTAATAACTGTCAATGACTACATGTAAATAACTTCTGTCAGTTAATGAGAATAAAAAAATGAAAGAAATTACTTTTGCCTATTCACTTTTCTTATTCAACCGCAGCTTAGCGATGTAGTTGATATTTTTGTCGCATTAGCAGGTTTTTTGGTTGCAAGAATTTTTTTTCGGCCATCCATTATATTGGACGCGAAACAATTAATTTGTTGCAAAAAAGAGTTCTTAGTGCAATGAATAAATACCGAAGCAATATGCTTATTCTAAGGCATCCAATTAGTTTATGCGTTGCAATAATTTGTTGCAATAGTCCCTATTTGACGTAGTGTTAATAAATCCATTCAAGAGTAGAGTTTACATCTTTTTAGATGGTCTTGATGATAGACTTGATAACAACCGAGCAAATGTCCTATAAATGACCATATTTCCAACAATTGAACAAAATTTTGCTAGAATTAGGAAAAATGTCATTTGACAGGATATCATGAATAATGGGACCGAAAGAGAAACTCACATATACTAGCAACAATGATCTAGAGGGGCCGAAAAGCTATTGATAAATCCAGTTTGAAGTGTACTCATTATGGAAGAATCAGGCACACCAAAGAGCAGTGTTTTAAATTGGTAGTATATCTAAAATAGTTTAAAGAAAGACGCAAGGAGAGAAACCAGTGGCAAGAAAAAGGAACGGTTGCAATTGCGCAAGCAGATCAGGGAAACCATATTATTGCAATTGTGCAAGCTAGTAGACCACAACCAAGTGAATCAAGTAGCTCACAGGACCAGACAAGTCATCAGATCAGAGACCTTCATGTGGTGGGTACTATTACTATTATATGTTCTCGATCCAAGAAGTATCAGATAATTCATCTAACTTAGAGAGTTATAATTATTCAAAGGAAAAAAATAGGTACTGGGTACAGGAGCCACAATCTATATAACATATACTGAAAAGGATCTTATTAACTCTAAATCACCTAGAAAAGATGATATATTTCATGCAAATGGTGTTTGTTATCCTGTAAGTTCAGCAGCAGATGTGAATCAATACTCAAACTTAACTTTCAAGAATACATTAGTTATATCTTCATCGTCCTCGAAATTAATATACATTGGATATATAACAAAAGAATTGAACAATATATTTCATATATTTCCTGATTGTTGCATGTTTCAGGATATCAAAACTAAGAGAATTTTGGACCATGGTACTAGAATAGGAGGATTGTATTTTCTCCATGAATTGAAGACTGGAGATGCACTTCTCAACATAAACTCTACAGATATGGAGAATAAGATACTATTGTGGCATAAACAATTAGGCATCCATCCCTTAGATATATGAAAAAAACTGTCTGCTCAATTGTTTGTTAATTTTAATCATGAAAATTTATATGTGAAATATGAATTAAAGCTAAAATTTATCGATCAACATATTTACCAAGTGCTAAGAAAAAAATCACTCGTGATTTAATGCATATCTGCGGGGACCATCTTCAATAATATCTGAATTTGGTTATAGGTGATATGTGATCTTTGTTGATGACTTTTCATGAATGACATGGTTGTATTTATTAAAACGAAGAAAGAAATAAAGGAAGTTTTTAAAATATTTATAACCATGGTTAGAACACAATTTGAAAATAAAATTAAAGTTTTTAAAAGTGATAATGAGATTGAATATACAAATCATGAAGTACAAAAAAAATTTCAAAAAGGAGGGAATAATACATGAGACATTGTGCATGGGAACACCACAACAAAATGGTTGGTGTGACAAAATAAAAGAATAGACACATTTTCGGAATTACAAGAGCTCTCTTGATTGAAAATAGAGTACCAAATAATTTTTGGGATATTACAATGACATTTGTGATATATCTCATGAATCAAATTTCAACACAGGTAAATGATTTTGAAACACCATTAGAAGAAGTCTTCTCTACCCACTTTAAACTCAACTCATTATTCAATTTGATTCCTAAAGTTTTCGGTTGTACAACATATGCCTACCTAAAAAATAGTGGCGCTCGAAACTTGAACCTAGGACAAAAAAATGTGTTTTTAAGAATTGAACAAAATAAAAAGGATATAAATGCTATACCCGGTACTAAAAATTATTTATTATAATGAATGTGATTTTTCTTGAGCATGAGTCAGGGGGAGACCAATAAAAATGATGAAGAAGAATTGAATTTCTTAACTTTTGAAAAAAAAATGCGTCCGATTCAGAAATAAATTTTGATGAATCGATAAAGGAAAATAGAGAAAATATACAATGTGGAGATGATCTTGACCAAACAGATCAAACAACCGAAAAGGAATTAAGTCGACCAAGTCAAGCTGACTCTTCAAACTCAGAAGCAAATGCAAGTGTAGAAGAACCGAACCTAAATGATGATATACAATCTGACAATCCATAGTGGCCTGAGAATCTTGGAAAGGTTAGTCATTCTGAACCAACATATAAATTACCACCAACGAAATGTAAGGGGCAACCACCAAAACG
This sequence comes from Schoenoplectus tabernaemontani, assembly GCA_037127355.1. NCBI lineage: Eukaryota > Viridiplantae > Streptophyta > Magnoliopsida > Poales > Cyperaceae > Schoenoplectus > Schoenoplectus tabernaemontani. The sequence continues at coordinate 2,757,729 of CM073742.1, forward strand.
GTATATATCAGAAGATGGGATCAATATAGAAAAATATCTAATTATGAAATACACCACTATCAATCATTTAAATGAACCATTGAAAGGGTTGAAAATTATTTATCAACAATAGTCCTACCTAGAAATTTAGAAGAACTATAAAAGACTCAAAATGGATCAATGCAATGAATATTGAAATGAATGCGTTAGAAAAAAAAATAACGCATGGAAAATTACGGATCAATCAGCTGGGAAAAAAACGGTGGGTATAAGTGGTATATGAAAGAATTTACTGTTATGGCCATGATCCTCTAATGAACTCTAAACATAAATTAAGTTACATTGATCCATACAGTCAGTCTTTCAGAGAGACACAACCCCGTTGATCACCAGACTCCTTTAGCCTTCCAGCGATCTTCCTCTAATCCGATGGAGTGATTGAGAGGATCGGCGTCGACAGTTTCTTCTCTTTTGGAACAGTGTTAAGAGAGAGAGATATGGATCCGTTGAAAATGAAAGGGTGACAGAAAGTGGGGAAATGAGTGTTGTTCTAAAACCAACAGTATCCTTGCATATATATGGACGCTGATATAACTCAGTGCAGTTATGTCTTAACGGGTCCATATCGGATTCAGATTCTCTCTTAACGGGTTCACTGCTTAATCAGAAAGTTATCTATAGTTATGTTCTCCAGAGACCAATAGCATAATTGTATTATTATCAGACTTTATATAATTCAGACCATCACTAAATCATAAAGTCATTAATACGCATTCTACACATTAAAGGACCCACTTCTCATGACATATAATAAATCCGATACAGAATTTGATCACTTCATTATTGGTATAGTTTGACAGTCCATTATATAATATATATTCATTACATATAAGCCCATACATGTTGTAATTAATAATAATTAATTCCAACGGTATAAACTATAAAATATAATGCAAAAGAAAAATAAAAAGATACAAATCAAGACTCATAATAAAAAAAAATATTCAGACTTATGCGATTTATTTTCAAGAGATATTTTCTTCGGTCGCTAAATGAGTTCTGTTAGAGTAATACTCTCTATTATAATAAATTTTGAGTGACCACTATGTCAGTTTGACATAAAAAATATATTTCTACAGGGAGAATTATAGGAGGGGATATACATTAAAATATCCCTAGTTGCCAAATAAGATATGTTTGAAAAGAGTTTTGTATAGATTAAAACAATCATCAAGTACTTAGATTGGATGATTCAGTCAAATCATGAAAAGGTATGGGTATACTCAAAGTGATTCATATCACAATGTTTTACAAAAGAGAATAAGATAAAAATACTATTTTAATAATTTATGTTGATGATATGATTATAACTGGGAATGACAAAGACGAAATAAAAAGGTTAGAGAAAAAATATCAGTGAGTTTGAGATGAAAAATTTAGACGGATTGAATTATTTCCTCAGAATAAAAGTGACTCGAGATAAAGAAGGAATTTATCTATCCCAGAAAAAAATATACTTGTTCTCCTAACTGAAATAGTAATAGTAGATTGCAAATTGGTTGACACACCAACGATTCCAAATTTAAAATTAGAAGCATTTTCTGATCACACACCTACAATGTAGAAAGATATCAAAGATTGGTTGAGAAATTTATTTATTTGTCTCATACAAGGCATGCTATTGCATATGTTGTAAGTGATACTGATAAGTCAGTTTATGTACTCTTCTAAGGGAAAACATTTAGAAACTATAATGAGAATTATAAGGTATTTAAAAGATACACCGGGAAGGATATAGTTTTCAAGAAGAATTCGCATCTTCAAGTTTGCATATAATGATGCAGATTGGACAGGATGTGTAACTGATCGACGACCTGGTCACTTGGAAATCAAAGAAACAAAATGTGATGGCCTTCTCAAACGTAAAATCTTAATTTTGAGGTATGGTTAAAACAATTTGCAAATTACTATAGATAAGAAAATTCTTAATTGAATTAGGATTTGAGCCACAATCTGAGTTGAGATTATTTTACAATAACAAAGCAGCCATAGATATCTTTCATAATCTCATTCAACATGATAGAATAAAATATGTAGAAATTGACTGATTTTTCATTAAGGAAAAATTAGAAGCTAAAATTATCTCAATGTTATTTGTGAAATCTAACGAGCAACTTGCATATGTATTAACAAAATCAGTATCGAGTAAAAGCTTCAATGAGTCAATTGACCAGCTGAGAATGAGAGATATATATGCATCAGCTTGAGGGGAGTGTTGGAAAAGCAATCTGATACGTATCTGTGACAGTTCAGGAAACAGAGCAGAGGAAGATTGACATGCCAAATTACGCATAAATAAAAGAACTCTAAAAGAGCAAAGCAAGGGCATCATCGTAGATCATTATTGAGGTATATTACCTAAATATAATTGTCTAAAGTTTAGTATTAGCATTAAAATTAATATTCTGTTTCTAGATTTAAACAACATCGAGGATGATAAAAGGAGGCTGAGGTAGATTATGTAAGAGTAGAAATGAAACAAAAAGAAATTCATCTCAGTAAAATCAGTTTATGAAATAAAATTGAGGGAAAGAATTGGATGAGAGTTGTGTGTTCTTTGATAAATCGTTACATATATAAATAATAACGAAATTCTAATCTATGTTAAATAATATAAGTATTGTATAATATTAGTTTCATAATAAAGCCATAAGTATAAATAACAATTCTTAAATAAATAATAGAGTTGATATCGATGACCATATCAACTCTATATATCACCTCTCTATTTTTTATTAGTATGATTGCAGCCGAAAAATACTAAATTATGTTAATATTTTGAAAATTGAAATAAGATATTGACTAGAAAAAAAATTGTCATCGAATAAAACACAAAATTTATGAGGGGAGAACTAAACTTGAGAGCGTGGAGAACAATACAAAATATCAAAATAATTCTGAACTATACATATTCGCTTTGAGAGTTTTAATTTTCATTTTATATAGATCAGGCTCAAATATAAATTATTTACACAATACAATTATACTAAATTTTCAAAATACACGTTACTTAATTCCAGGTCGATTGACTTGGCCACTAAACCAGCATAGATCAGATTATCAAAAAAATCCTTCACGTGCACCTACCATGGTGGTGCCACCAATTAATCCATTAATAAGATATCACGATATTCGAATCAATACGTACATGTATTAATATATATATAGTAGCTCATTGAGGTAGCTTTTGATGTGTTTAAGAACTTCATTGAATCTTCTTTGTTTGGTCGCCGATAACGACAAGAGGACGTTCTAGAGGTGACCAGGTCATCTGGTATTGAGAAAAATATCTAATGGTGTTAATTTTTTACACAATTGACACCTTATTAATTTAATTATTTCCGTATTGTCATATTCAAAAATATCAATTAACCCTGTCACTTTTCTGGGACACCTGTATCGGAAACGGAATAAACAGACCGGGTAAAATGCGATAACGTGTGAGAAAATCCGGAACTTCTTTACTTTTGGTATTTAAACGTGAAGAGGTCTATATTGTATTAAATATCAATGGAGAAGAGAAGTTCTCGATAACAGTATATATATATATATATAGAGAGAGAGATTGACTAAAATACAACGCGTTACACGGATTGTTCGTGCTAGCAACGTGTTAAAAACTCAAAATTTAATTTAAAAGTGAGTGATCCAAACCGTTCAATTTGTTTTTCATATCAAATTCTTTTAGAAAATCAAATTTTATATTTTTTGAAATTTTTTTTGCTATTTTTTTGGGTAAGAAGAAAGTTGCTTGATTTAAGAAATTTGGATCGTCCAATAGTGATGATTTTCTTCTTACTCAAAAAATTCAAAAAATATAAAATTTGATTTTCTATAAGAATTTTATATGAACAATAAATTGAAGGGTTTGGATCGGTCATTTTTAATTTAAATTTTGTGATTTTAACGTGTTGCACGGGTGCATCCGTGCAACGCGTTGTATTTTAGTCAACTATATATATATATATATATATATATATATATATATATATATATATATATATATATAGTCCGACTATGATGCTTTGCAAAGTATAGAGGCGTTGTGTGATTTGGGTTCTATTTTTAATTTGAAGTTAGAAATAATCGATCCGAACCGTTCAATCTAATATTCATATCAAAATCTATAAGTAAACTAAATTTTATATTTTTTAGAATTTTTTGCTATTTTTTTTATGAAGAGAAAATGACTTGATATGAGAATTCTGGTTCATCCAAAAATCACAGTTTCCCCCATATCCAAAAAAATAGCAAATGAATTCCAAAAAAATATAAAATTTAGTTTACTAATAGATTTTGATATGGAGATTAGATTGAGCTGTTTGGATCGATCATTTCTAACTTAAAATTAATAATAGAGCGCAAAGCACACAACGCTCTTGTGTTTTGCAAAGCACCATAGCATAATTCTATATATATATATATATATATATATATATATATAGAGAGAGAGAGAGAGAGGGGGAGGGAGAGTTTGGCTATGGTGATTCCATAAGCACTTCGGCCAAGTGCTTATGGCTCAAATTTTAAAATTTCACGCCCAAAATTTTAATTTAAATAACTCAAAAAAAAATTATCTTATAGATTATCAATTTTCATCACATTTAGAGTTCGTTTACTATGCTTAATGATTTTTAAAAGATAGCAACATTTGGCCTATAAAAATGGGTATTTTTAATTATTTTTAGAGTCATTTTTTAAAAATTATTAAGTATAGTAAACTAATTTCAAATTTGATGAAAATTGATAATCCACAAGATTATGATATGAAAAATCTTTTGAGATATTTAAATTAAAATTTCAAGCACGGAATTTTGAAATTCGAGCAGTAAACATTTCAACTCGAAATGCTTATGGAATCACCATAGCTAATCCCATATATATATATATATATATAGTTTGTCTATGGTGATTTCATAAGCACTTCGGCCAAGTGTGTATGGCTCGAATTTTAAATTTAGCGTCGAAATTTTAATTTAAATAGCTCAAAAATTCTTCATATTATAATCTTGTAGATTATCAATTTTCATCACGTTTGGAGTTAGTTTACTATACTTAATGATTTTTGAAAGATAACAACATTTGACCTATAACAATTGGTATTTTTAATTATTTTTAGAGCTATCTTTCAAAAATTATTAAGCATAGTAACCTAAATCCAAATTTGATGAAAATTGATAATCTACAAGATTATGATATGAAGAATCTTTTGAGATATTTAAATTGAAATTTCGAGCATGGGATTTTAAAATTGAGCGTAAGCATTTCATTTCGAAATGCTTATGGAATCACGTAACCAATCCCTATATATATATATATATATATATATATATATATATATATATATATATATATATATATAGTACGACTATGTTGTTTTGTAAAGCATGAGGCGTTGTGTGCTTTACGCTCTATTTTTAATTTTAAGTTAGAAATAATCGATCTGAACTATTCAATCTAATCTTCATATCAAAATCTATTAGTAAACTAAATTTTATATTTTTTAGATTTTTTTTTGCTATTTTTTTCTGCTGAGGAGAAAATGACTTGATCTGAGAATTCTGGCTTATTCAAAAATGACGGTTTTCCCCCTATCCAAAAAAATAGCAAATGGATTCCAAAAAATAGAAAATTTGGTTTACTAATAGATTTTGATATGGAGATTAGATTGAGAGCTTTGGATCGATCATTTCGACTTAAAATTAATAATAGAGTGCAAAGCACACAACGCACTTATAATTTGCAAAGCACCATAGCCTAATTCTATATATATATATATATATATATATATATATATATATATATATATATATATATATATAATTTAAGTCTAGATTACTTAGATTCGTCACTATACCTATGTATTCCGTATCAAATACGTATTCAATACGGATGCAGGTGCGATTCACATGTGATACGCACCCGATACTCCAGCTAGTGTATCAGTCAAGAATTTGCCTCCAATACACCTCTAACATACCCCCTAATACGCCCCTAAAACGTTCATAATATTTTTTTCAAAGTATTTTGACGGATTCGGTCAAAAATATGTTCCTGACTCGTCGATATGCCCCAATACTACTCCTATAGCATTTTAATTATTTATATATTAATTGGATATAACATTTTCTTTCTAATTTTATTTATTATATCATTTATTTATATTTTTTATATAATAATTTATTATATATAGCTGTATCCGTATTTTAAATTTTTGTAGATTTCTTGTATCACTGTACCCGTATTTTATTTGATATGATACCCGCACATGTATCCGCACTCATACAACACATATTTAAGATCAAGAAATTATGAAAGAAGAAGGAGAAGAAAATGATTCAAAAGTTATAATTTTAGGGACGCTATTATTTAATCAAATCCGATCTGGACGTTGTCATACCCGGATGCTATCAATTGACGCAGTCCATTGTAAATTTCAATAAATTTTCAGAGTTCAAATATAAAATTTTCGGCCTAGGTAACTTAATTATTCTTTTAAAAAATGGAAGTATTATTTTTATTTTCCGGAAAATCAGATTTACGTTACTTTTAATTTCCAAGTCTCTGTCGAAATCTGTTCCCCTCCTAGATTTATCTTTCTAACAGTTTTTAGTAATAATAAGTTTTAGTAAATTAATATTATTAAAAATAAGAGTGAGAAACGTAAAATTTCAAATATACGAATGGCGCGCCATTAGCGATAAAGCGCGTTCACGCTGCGCGTTTGAAACGCCCTTGTCGATGGCGCGTTTCATTATTTTTACGAACAGTGGCGTGTTTGCTTCTTATATATACAAAATGCGCAGATCACTTGCAGGGGTTTGACGAAACACGCCAGCGCGCGATGGCGCGTTTCCTAAAAATAATGAAACGCGCTAACGGCGATCGCATGGCGTTTCGTTCACTCACTTATGATCACGTATGCTACGCCATTCGTATATTTGAAATTTTATATTTCTCACTCTTATTTTTAATAATATTAATTTAATAAAACTTATTATTACTAAAATCTGTCTTTCTAATTTTGCTACAAGAAAAAATGGAACTTGAGTGCAGAATCCGTAAACTCAAGTCCTAGACTCGGTCCATCAAAAGCAAATTTTGCAGCCAAGTTCGGTGTTGGACATCCGAGTCCGGATGCGGTTCTCTTTTGTCACTGGGCGTCGTTATAAACTTATCTTCTTTTGAAGGTACGAGGGATATCATTATATTACAGGGAGATGATAATAGTCCCCGTGACTTTGTCCCCAAAAATATCCTCAAGCATTGACCGAAAGCGTTTCAGTCAAAGGGCTTCCAAAGTTTGGTCTTGAGTGCAACTTATTGATTTTAAGTTTGCACTTATTGATTTTAAGTTTATTTATATCAAGTGTAGGCACTATTTATATTTAGGTAAGTAGTAATTAAGAGATAAACAATAACTATTTTTTAAATTACGTGTGTTGTACGATTTTGATCTATTTATAGTTGTTTAAGATTTTATTTATACTATTTGAACATGTTATAAGTGATATGTCCATTATATTTTGATCTATTTATAATAATTAATTTCATTAATTATATTGAAGGTAACAATCACTAGTTAGCACGAAGAAGATGTCTTTTATTTGTTTGAAGCTATTTATAGTTGTGCAAAATATTATTTATAGTGAAAATTATTTTTGTAACTGTTTATGAATGTTGACCGGTGCAAATCTATGGCACATATTTTGTTAGAACTATTTATATTTATGAAACATATTACTTATACCAATGATATTAGTTATTAATATATACCCTACAACTGATAACTATAATTTTGTGATTTTCATATTGTGAATGAAATATGATATTGCGCTATAATAGAAATTAGTACAAACTAATTAATAATGATTAAAAAGCCATAAACTAGACCACGATAATAAAAATTTAGAACTATATGTCATAAATCGAATTGATAAGAACACGATGAATATTGTAAGATAATCATACTTTCTTCAATGATATCTTTAAAAAAAGTAATGAATTTTAATTCAAATAAAATCAAAAGAAATCACACTTTCGTCAATAATATCAATGAATTATTTTCTATCTCGTTATTAAAATATTAAAAACCCATTAATTACTATGGAGAAAAAGCAAATGGCATAAAGCCATAGACCATAAAAAAGAATATTTCAATATTTTTAATTTTATACTCTGTGCTTGTTGATTAAAAATACCATCGCTGCTAAATATAATTTTATAATCTAAATGAATATCAAAATACTTATAAAATATGCATTGCATATTTGGAGAAATCAATAATTTTCAATGTTAATTGCCTATTTTAAAGCATTGTTTAAAATATAAAAAAATAATACATGAAAACAAACAAAAAGAGATAAATACAAACATGAAACACGGAGGTAGGTATACGACAAGATATCCCAAAATAAAATTAGAGGGCAGTTTCTTTGTTAAATTGAACACCATCACTTCTTACGTCAATCATTTTAATTAAGAAAAGTGAGAAATAAGGAATGGAAGATATAAATGTTGGGTCGGAAGAGAGAGACTCATAGACGAGTTGAACGGTTTTAAATAGAGAAGATTTGAATTTTAAATAATAAACTGAATTTTGAACGAAAAGATGTCTGGACAAATACATAGGAATATAAACCAAAAAATGAAAGCAGAGATGGTTGGAGATAAATTATGGGGATAAAAATCTGAGAACGATAATATTTATTCTATATTATATTATATCAAATCATATCATTATCGGATCGGTATTTCGGATAAAATTTATGCAACCACAAAGTATACCCGATCTGATAACGAACTGACCCGCTACAATGAGATTTTCCGATGGCGGCTCAGAATTAATTCATGGAACGCCTTTCTGACTCTCTCTCTCTCTCTCTCTCTCTCTCTCTCTCTCTCTCTACTTCGCCCCTTCCCCCTCTCCCGCTTCAGTGCTTCTTCACAGCGGGTTGTTGCTTGGAAAATCCAAATTAACCTACTTAATTTTCGCTTCTGGAATTTTACTGGTAAGCCCCAAACTAGATCCTATTCAGAAACTGGAAAGAAATATCCGATATTGGTTCTGGTTTGTTGAGATGGGAGTTCTGGTGACCTGTTACTTTCAATTGATTGGATCTGTTTTGTTTTATTTGTTTCCGCCATTATTGGTTCTCATTTAATATATGTACTGTTTCGATGGAGCCTTCTCTTATAGGGGAACTAACTCTCTTGGTATATATATTATCGACCTTAATTAACATATTAGATGATTGATGGGTTTTAAAATTTCAATTGCTACGTAGTTTGTTGGTCAACTACTGTTCTTTTACCGATTAATTGCATCCACGTTAGCCATTATGGGGAACTGAGCTTTTTCAATTTGTATTTAAGAAATGCAGTATTGAATTAGTTTATACAGACTATGAATACTTCTCAGAAATATAGCCCAATTGGTCTTGATTGCGGCCGCTAAAGTGCATTATTACTGCTTGGTTGGTAACACCTTCGATAACTGGAGGTATCTGGTACCTATAATTGTTTGACTTTGTACAATTTTCATACTTTTCAAAGCTTGATTTTTGAATTAGTTGCTATGCAACTTTTATTGATGGATTAAAAATTCTCAAATGGAAAAACTGATGATGAAATGCTCTTTTCATATTTATAAACTTCTACTGGGAAAATTCACTATTTAAAAATTAAAACGACCTCCAGTTGACATTTGATGAAAAACTTTGACATTTTTAGGAAAAATTCTGTTCTGACAAATATAATAGTGAATGTAATTTGGTTGAGTATTTTTTGTTTTTAGTTAAATATTGTAATAATTAGCCTACTTTGCAAACTGAATTGAATTGGATTTGATAGAAAATTGTCTTCACTAATGAGACATTTGATACTAACACCAGCAATTAATCATATCAGACTGGGTCTTTCTTTGACCTGGTTAACTAGTTGCCTGTGTTAATCATTCTATTGTATTTGCTTCATATTTTAAATATTGCCACTTATATAAACAAAGAGAGAAGTGGTTGTGACATGTTCCTACCATGTTGACTTCAAAACATGTGTTCCATCTGTGCACCCTTATTTGAACTAGCCTCCCATACTTATTACCTTCACTAAAGAAGGATACCTTTTTGACCTCCTCCTCCTCCCTCTCCTTCTTCTTCTTCATCCATTGAGAAGAGTGCATGGTTTATTACTAATCTACATATTGTACCTCTTTTATCTCCACTTGCATGGCAAATCCTCGATTTACTCGTTTCAAGGTACCTTTACTAACAAATAAGTTGAGAGAAGAACTCACAGTTTATCTTGTCTAATCAATCTATGTTTCGTATTTGCCTCAAATAACTTTTGTTTCTCCAGATGTCTTCTCCCAATGACAGTACAGAAGTCGACACACAATCCGAGTCCAGATGGAAAGAAACCTTAAACAAACTACTCCAACATGCATCAGTGTACGGTGTTGCAGCCGGCTATTGCCTCTCTGCCTCTCTCCTATCAATCATCAACAAATGGGCTGTTATGAAATTCCCCTATCCTGGTGCTTTAACTGCTCTACAATACCTTACTAGTGTAGTAGGTGTGATATTATGTGGGCAATTGAAATTAATTGAGCACGACTCGCTAAACCTTCGCACTATGTGGAAGTTTCTCCCTGCTGCAATCATGTTCTACATTTCAATTTTCACCAACAGTGAGCTCCTCTTACATGCAAATGTTGATACTTTCATTGTATTTCGATCTGCTGTGCCCATTTTTGTTGCCATTGGTGAAACCCTGTATCTGCACCAGCCATGGCCTTCATTCAAGACCTGGCTTTCTCTCACCACTATTCTTGGTGGGAGTATTATTTATGTGATTACCGATTACCAATTTACTGTGACTGCCTACAGCTGGGCTGTTGCATACTTAGTCAGCATGTCGATTGATTTTGTGTATATTAAGCATGTTGTCATGACGATCGGGCTGAATACATGGGGACTTGTGTTGTACAATAATCTAGAGGCTTTTTGCTCTTCCCATTGGAGATGCTTATAATGGGAGAGTTGGATCAGATGAAGGTCGACAGCTCTAAGGTTTCAAATTGGATGTCTTTTGATGTCATCCTTCCCGTGGCACTCTCCTGTCTGTTTGGGATGTCGATTTCATTTTTTGGTTTTTCATGCAGGCGTGCAATTTCTGCAACCGGGTTTACAGTGCTGGGGATAGTTAACAAGTTGCTGACAGTGGTAATTAATTTGGTGATTTGGGATAAACATGCATCATTGATTGGTACAATTGGCTTGTTGATCTGCATGTCTGGTGGTATTTTGTACCAGCAATCAACCACTAAACCAAAGGCACCAAAGGTTGAGGAGAAAAGTGAAAATGATAGTGAAGAGAAGGAGAAGTTGGTGCAACTGGAGTCGCAGGAAATGGGCTTGAAAAACAGTAGTTCCACATCATGATGGAAAATTTTTCTTCTTTGTAAGGAGATGATTAGGAGATTATTATTATAAGAAATGGGTTATTCTTTGATATTTCAGAAGCAAAGAAAACATAAGGATGTTTACTGATTGAGAAGAAGTGTTTGTATTTGTTATTTCAAGTTTCTTTAAAAGAGCAGTTTGATTTGTTCACCTAGGATTTATGAAAATTGTGTAACTGGAGGGTCACAGAGTAAAAGTTTAGCAGTTGCCGCTCAAAAGTTTCTTTCAAACTCTGGTAAGTTAATGGGTTACAGCTTGCGTAATTACAATGCTGATTATCTTTCAGTGCCTCTTAATTGTACGTTTTCCAGTTTTTGGATAAAAAAGGAACCAAACGTTTGTAGGAGCTTATAAGTCCAATTGCGTTGGGAAATTGAAAATTTAACAGCTGAACCTGCCAAATTTCTCTTGGATAATTCTTGTCATCAATAATTATGCATTTCAGACTAAATGATTTGCTTTGGTCAAATGAATCTTTTATATTTTTTTTGGTTGGACTACATCTCATCGTTATTTCACTAATTAAAAAAATATATTTTCTGTACAACATAGATATGAATATTACATAGGATCAGACATGACATGGTGTATATCATTTTACAAAAGCCAATCCATGTATTGCATGCAAAGAGTATCCCATAGAATAAGGTACTTTGCTGAACAAAAGCTCTTAAATCTAGGAGTTGACTTGTGACTAACAGGTATAGATTACCCATTTACCCTACTGTCAGTCTGTCCCTGATCTGATCAAGGATTGACTCAAGAGTTCAAATGGGAAGCTACAAGCTTGTAGCTAGGCCATGTTATGCAAGATAAAATCATTTGGGCCATGATTTTTAGTAAGCAAATAGGCCTGATGTACTGATGAATAAATTTTGAAGCACTTTTTCCTCTGTAGTTTTAAGAACCAATGCCTACTGGATTTGAAGGTCATAAATATCAATCATACTGGGCCAAGATTTTGATTCGAACAACCAACACAATATGCTATACGTCGATAAACCGGTACAATACATAGAGAAAGCTCATGCTGCTATTGGTACATTTTCTCTTCAAGTCTTTCACTGGATTAACTTTATAAGACATTCAAGATTGTGGACGTCTAGTGCTTAGCATAGTCTCGTACTTCAATAATACTTATTCTGTTTATATTTACGATTGGTTTAGAAAATAAAAGGTTGTGATTAGTTTGAACTTCTGATTTGATCTTTTTGTTTCTATATTGATTTAGCTGACTCGAAGATTGTTTAGATTGATCGTAATAAAATGCATGTGACGTATTATTTGCGTCTTCCAAGCTTTTTTTTGTTGTTGCACGCCTAATTTATCAAAATCTCGGAGCGTTGAATGCTTGAATCTGTGTATGCCTAACCTGAACACTGCATAAGCTTGATCTCAGTATGATACCTTAGAAACTTTATTCCTTGTGTGTCTCTGACATTTGATCAATCCTCCAAAGTGTTATGTGAGGGTCAGTTGAGAGCAAGAAAAGTCCCATGTTGAACCAAATTTTTCAGTATCTAACTGGAAGTTGAGAGGAGATCAGATAGAACTCTTTTTCTTTTTTTTTTTTCATTTTTGTTCTCCAAGCATGAGGAAATAATGGCAGAGCCCATCATAATCTGACAAACCCATTCTCTGAAGAAAAGGAGAAAACTGGAGCAAATGATAGAGCTTTTCTGGTTTGAAGAGCTGAAGGGTTTAGATGTGAACAAGCTGGGGAAGAATTTAGAAATATGTAAAATATATTGCTTTCAAAAATTCTTAGGAGATTGGGGAATCGATATTACATCAGAAATGGCTAATAAACTGAGTGGCCCCAGTAATAATGCTACCTTTTCAAAGTAAAGTCCAAAGGCAACACACACATACAACAACAACAAAGCCGTTAATCCCAAATAAATTGGATTTATTTGGCATTAAAAGCTTTGTTGTTGTTGTATGTGTGTGTTGCCTTCAGATTTTAGTAATAATAAGTTTTATTAAATTAATATTTTCATCACATCTTTTACACATATATATACCTATTTTCTATTTCAACTCCTCTATTTTTTTATTACACTATTTTTTTATTTTATCTCTATCTCACCAATATTTGATGACACTTGATTTTTATGATATCTTTGTCTCACCCATATTTTACTTGTACACCTAGTGTACTTTTTTAAAAGTACCTATAGGTTACAACTAAATATTGGTGAGATAAAGAAGTCATAAAAAATTATGGTGTTATCAAAAATACATGATATATATTAGTAGATATACTATATCCAGAATATTGTGAGCCAAAATTACTCATTAATGATTTTGGCAAACAATATTCTGGATATATTATATTGAATGCAAAAATCATTAATGAGTAATTTTTGCATTCAATATTCAATATCCAGAATATTGTTTGCCAAAATCATTAATGAGTAATTTGGCTCACAATATTCTGGATATAGTATATCTACTAATATATATCATGTATTTTTGATAACACCATAATTTTTTATGACTTCTTTATCTCACCAATATTTAGTTGTAACCTATAGGTACTTTTTAAAAATAAGAGTGAGAAACGTAAAATTTCAAATATACGAATGGTGCGCCATAACGGGCGTGGCGCGTTTCATTATTTTTAGGAAATGCGCCATCGCCAAGGGCGCGTTTCGTCAAACCTCGCGCAAGTGATGCGCATTTTGTATATATAAGAAGCAAACGCGCCACTAGTAGTGACGCGTTTCGTAAAAATAAGGAAACGCGCCCTTCGCCGGTGGCGCGTGTGGTAAAAATAATGAAACGCGCCATCGCCGTTGTATGCGCTTACGCCATTCGTATATTTGAAATTTTACGTTTCTCACTCTTATTTTTAATAATATTAATTTACTAAAACTTATTATTACTAAAAACTGTGTTGCCTTTGGACTTTACTTTGAAAAGGTAACACACACATGCCAAAGAATATAGATTCTAGTTGCTAAAATGCAAGCATGTACATAAAGGGGATATATCAGATTATCAGTATAACAATTTGAGCCCTTTATGCGCTATAACACATTGTGTATGCTTCTGAATCGTATGTTCGATATTCGCAATCACACAGTCGGTTTATCATTTGTATATCCAGCTAGTCAGGGGAACAAGGGAAAATGGTCATGATAAGGTAAGCTAATGACAATCAGTTGTGACTTTGAGATAAACCAAAAGGCCTCTCAAGTGTGATTTCTGGTACAAAAGTTAGTTACAAATACACAAGGTACCAGCAGGACTACCGGCGCTGGAGCAAGATCTTTGGAAGAATTAAGAGATGTGATAACTGGAAGGTTACAGCAAGTGTAATTTATAGAATACACTGAGTACAGGGACAAAAGAGAGCGTAAATATTTAGGCAACAATGCAGTTCCACGGTCAAAGGAATTACGGTCTATGGAAAAATTGAGCAGCTGAAGTTGCTCACTTGAGAATATAGATGAATCTGTGTTTAAAAAACAAGGACCGATGTTAAATTTAACTCTGGTATGGTCTACTACCATGGGTATATATAGATGAATCCATTTATTCATAAATTATTTAATACGAGTGATGATTGCAGGGCTCTGACAGTCATAAGATGAAACTAATTGATTTTTAAACTGTATTTATTAATTTCACACTGATGGGAATATAGAACAACATTCAAATCCCCCGTTCATACTCATTCATTGTTGATAAACCTTTATAATGACTATTTATGTATCAAAATATTCCCAAATATGCAATGCACACTTAGTGGGCTTCAAGTGCATGTCTGGAATTTTCCACAAAGCTCTTAATGTAGCTTTGCCTAGCAGGATGGTCCTCCTGAGGACGGTTGTGTGCTGTCCAAACAGGTTCTCCAACAAACAGTCTCATTAGCTGCATGCAATTTTGTATCCAGAATTCAGTGACTTTTGCAAAATTAACTTTGCATGGTTTGTACAGTAACTTTTATATGCGTTTTGCTGTGATTTAGACCTAATAAGTTATTGAACTTGGGAAATCCCCTAAGTTTTTTGGAGCAAGATCCCCGTATCTCTTGGTGAGTGAATGTGGGGTGGGGGTTGGAGGCAGTGTTAAATTTATGAAGTGTCACTTACATTTTTTTTTATCACCAAATGAGCAATATATGAGAAATTGTCTTGACTTTTGGTACCTTGACATAGTTGGAAGTGTCGAGGGTAAAGCGGTGGTAGATGCCAGCAGGCAGAACAATCATGTCACCCCTTTGATCCAGATCCGAATCCATTTATCATCCATGTCTCTCACATCAAAATACCCACTACCTTCTAAGCAGTAACGGATCTCTTCATCTGCATGGATGTGCTCTGTGTAAAAGTTCTTCAGCTTTTGCTCATAGTTTTCAACTTTTTCAGGGCACAAATCCAGGTAATCCTGTATTAAGATCCTGTTAAAATTTAATGCAAATTGAAGGTCTGTGATATTGATTGAGAAGGAAATGAAACTGGACAGACCATGTAACTGTAACCTCTGCTTTCTCTGATTTTCTTTAGCTCCTCATTGTTTTCGTGGTTTTGTGGATCCAGATGCCAGTACAAAACCCCAATTTCTGCAAATTTTCATTAAACTATTTTAGAACAATATGTCAACAACAGAATCTGATAGTTGTTTCCAAAGGATGCCAAGCTAAGCTCTTTACTGAAAACTTCTCAGAAACAATATTTTACAGTTACAGTCATCAGTTAAAAAGGGAAAGCAATGATTTTTTTTTAGAAAATTTTCCAAGGATTAACCAGAACAATCAATTAACAAACTTGAACTCAATTTTTTCTTTACTTCCTCTCATTTCTAACCAAAGAAGCTCAAACAACAATCAGCTAATTACCCTCATTTCTATAGGAAAAATGATTAACCACCCCTCCCCCGACAAAAAATGAGCTCAAACAATTGAACGGTACCTAACACACTGAAGATAAGTAGATAACCTTATCTAAAGTTCAATACAATGGAAATGATATGGAGGTTTGTATGGAAGAATGATACATAATTGATACCTTGAAGCTTGCTTAGAGGCACAGGCTCGTTAGGGTTTTTCTTGTGAGGAAACCTTTGATCCTCTTCGTTCTCATCCATTACCCATGCCTATTAAACAAATAACCAATGAGATTATGAGAACACTTTCAAATCCTTTTTAAGTTTTAACCAACAAAGATTAAATAGTACTTCTTTGTTCCAATTGGGAAAGAGTACCAAGGTTTTCTCACCTCAATCGCCATGGATTGATTATTCTCCAGTTACAAGTGCTTAACTGCGTCGAGGGTCAAGAGAGATCAGAACGCGTACTCGCACAGAGATTACAAAACAAGTACAGGCTAAGATAAAATCCAAGACATTTCCAGATTGCAAAAGCAGTGAATCGTGTAACGTGTATGGTCATGTGAGTTTGCGGTGCTCCTGCGCTAGCCAAGAGAAACCATAAAAACTGGAACGAGAGAGTGACAAATTCCGAACGGTATAAAAATAAAGGGAAAATAATATATCATTTTTTCTCCTTTTATAAGAATTTTTTTTTTTTTTTTGCAGCGGCTAATTAATGGCGTACAATCAACATTGAATTGAAACCTCCATCTATTGACAGTAATTTTGGGCTAAAATAATCTAGATACTGTCAGACAGGCTGATAAGCACTTTCCTGATTAAGCTCAAACTCTTCTGGAACAAACTAAATTTCAAAATCTTGTCCCTTTCCAACGACTGGTTCTCAAAATTCTCTGGCTTATCTGTTTTTAAGGTCCATAAAAAAGTTGAAATATATAGCGTGCATCATTCTTTTTTGGGGCAATTGGACATAGTTATCTAACTCAAAGAGATATATTGGTAAGGTGTTTGGAGGCGTATAAACTCCCAATTTTTAATATTGTTTGACATAACTATGGGCCTTAGGCCATCCAAGTTCTCAAATGAAGAGTAAAAAGAAAGATACTGCCAGTGGATATATTTACAGGCCCAGTAGGCTGGTACTGGTACAAGAATCATATTTAATTGCACTAAAGCCCAATAAAACATTTAAAGTAACCAACCGGAAGTTTAAAATAAAAGTATATCTCTGCAACGTTTAAATAAACAAAAAGGAATAAGCATGGCTAATACAAACCCCATCTAAGAACATGGAACTACATGATACCATGTGAAAAATGTCTAAACAGGGACCTCATCATCTGAAAATGGAACTTGGTATCGGAACAGAATGCTTGGTGCCATTCTCCTTTGTCTCACATATCATTTGATGGAACAATTTCATCATTTTTATGTTTTGGACACCTGGTAGAAGACACATTTCGCATCCCTCATATGATCTACACGTGCACTTCCATCCTCCCATGATCTCCTCTCATCAGATGTCTTTTGAAAAACAGAAAGGGGTCCCAATTTTTGAAAATGAAAATTTTGGTCTCCACCTCGAAAACAGTTATTAATTCATGTATTTCTGTGCCAATCATCTATAACAAAACTCCAATCTTGCTCCATCTTTCAGATAGACCTATCTACATAAGAAATATATCATGAACCCTAAAAAAATACATTATATAATAGCATATGTCAATATTTATAATTGTAGCATCCACTCACCACTCATAAAGACTTCTGAACTGTATTTGTCATTATTTCTTTTAGTACAGCCTGTAGGCAGATCTGATATTTATTAATATCTTTTTGAATTAAAACACAGCACAAGTATTCCAGGAAAAAAATAAAACCTTTTGTTGCGAAACTGATAAACTGCCAAAGTGCCAAGCACTGTGAAATGCAAAACTTGATAGATATTTTTGGAGTACAAAAATATTCCAAGAATGGTTAACATATATGCCATCGTCTAGTCCATGTCAATATCATATATAGATTATAGACTGTTTGCTTTTTCGTTTCCACTAGCTAGTGTAGCTGTGTAGGAGGTACGAATGGGGAATTTCAATAGGGACACCTGCTCCAATGTTGGGCATCTGATGGACAGATCAAATTGGATTATTATCTCCAATTCATTGTTCTACAGGAGACGATTAATTTTGCCTTTATTTTAGTGATCTAGCCTTCAGATAATTACATAGGCGAGAGCAAATTTTCATACAAATCATAATTGGATATTGACGATATGATAATTCTCATATATTAACATCCAATTTGTTAGCGGTCGTAACAGTTGGCACTGAAATTCCGTGAAGTCGAAATACATAAAATTTCCAAAATTATTGTCCACTAGCTCACAGTATCTTTACTATATATATATAAATTTGTTAGCAGTCGTAACAGTTGGCACTGAAATTCCATGAAGTCGAAATACATAAAATTTCCAAAATTATTGTCCACTAGCTCACAATATCTTTACTATATATATATATAGAGAGAGAGAGTAAAAATACCGTGAGCTTAAGATCACGGGCCTTAGTGAGCTTAACTCAAAAAGTATATCAAATCATTTTTAAATTTTGATTTTTCACTTTCATTAAATTTTTCATATTGAAATCATGTGGGGTACAAAATTTTAGGATATTTTGAGTTTTTTAAATCGCTCTTTTCAATTTTCAAAAATAATGTACAAACATTGAATATTTTATTATTATTTTTAGAGCCGATTTTCAAAAATTAAAAAGAGTGATTTAGAAAACTCGAAACATCCCAAAATTTTGTACCTTATAAGATTTCAATATGAAGAATTTAATGAGAGTGAAAAATTCAAATTTGAAGATGATTTGATATATTTTTTGAGTTAATCTCACGGAAGCCTTCCGTGAGCTTAAGCTCACGGTATATCCACTATATATATATATATATATATATTAAAGATACCATGAGCTTAACCTTACATAGGCCTTCCGTGAGATTAACTCAAAAAGTACATCAAATCATCTCCAAATTTTAATTTATCATCCTCATTAAATTCTTTATATGAAAATCTTATGGGATACAAAAATTTCGAGTGTTTTGAATTTTTTAAGTCACTATTTTTAATTTTTTAAAATGATGTTCAAGTATTGAATATATGATTATTAATATTAGAGCTGATTTTCAAAAATTAAAAACACTGACTTAAAAATCTCAAAACACTCCAAATTTTTGCATCCCACAAGATTTTCATATAAAGAATTTAATGAGTATGATAAATTAAAATTTGGAGATGATTTAATATTTTTTTTGAGTTAAGCTCACGGTATCTTTACTATATATATACATATATATATAGTCGACTATGGTGCTTTGCAAAGCGAGAGAGGCGTTGTGTGTTTTGTATTCTATTTTTAATTTTAAGTCGAAATAATCGATTCGAACCGTTAAATCTAATCTTCATATAAAAATCTATTAGTAAACTAAATTTTATATTTTTTAGAATTTTTTTTGCTAATTTTTGATGAGGAGAAAAATGACTTGATCTGAGAATTCTGGTTCATCCAAAAATGATGGTTTTCCCCTATCCAAAAAAATAGCAAATAAATTCTAAAAAAATATAAAATTTGGTTTACTAATAGATTTTGATATAGAGATTAGATTGAGTGGTTTGGATCGATCATTTTTGACTTAAAATTAAAAATAGATCACAAAGCACACAACGCTTTTGTACTTTGTAAATCACCATAGACTAATTATATATATAGAGAGAGAGAGCACACAACGCTTTTGTACTTTGCAAATCACCATAATTATATATATATAGAGAGAGAGTAAAGGGATGACCCACCAAATTCGCTGCACAGTCGGCAGGTGATAAGAATTCGGAACCAACGGAGTTCTTCAAAGTTTCATGTGATTAAATAATAATTTTTTAAATAGAAATGAGAGTTTAAGTTATTCAATTTAAAGAATTCTAATTCAAATTTTGAACTACGCTCTTCCACAATATTTATCTCTAGCAATAGACAAAGACTTAAGACTGATTCTCGACATGTCATGTAATATAGTCTGACACAAGGAAAATGTCTTTTCTGAGTTTAATTTAAACTTGTGAATTCCAAATTTCCAATGATAAGCTTTAGCATGTTCCATGTATTTATAACATTATATTCTGTCATTATATTCTGTATATTACATAGAAACGTCCAGTTAAAGCAAATTATCTGTACATTTAGGAAATTTTTTCTTTTAAGAAAAAGCAATATTGCTGATCACACATTCACACGATTGCCTCTTTGTCGAATCGAATTGGAGGGATTCCTCTATGGGTAAGCCTAGGCCCTAGCTATTTGTAGTCTAGTACACGTTGAGAGCTGTAAAAGTGTAAAGTTCCACTTCCTATGGATAGATAAAAAATCACTAGAATAGATGCAATGCTGATACAGGTAACTCGAGAAAAAGACTACATAAAGGCAAATAGCGACCGAGCTTTTGTCTGATAATACTTCGGTTTGCATGTGGTTAGGAAAATGCTTTCAGGCCCTTTTCAGCAGAATGCTGTTCTTCAAATAACGAGGATACTGATAAAAAATTCAGAGTATTTCGCAAAAATAATATTAATTCTTTCGAAATACTCATGAAGTGCTGAAAGTTTGGTCTTGTGCATAGGGCATAATTAGTTTTCTTTTAATTTAAAAAAATCAAAGATTAGTCATAATTAAAGAGAAAAAAATAGTGGATTTTTGGGGAAACGATATTTTTTTTTAAAACTAAAAATAAAAAGTTGGCGTGGCTTTAATTTTATGGAGGATTCAACTGTAAACTCGCCCTTTACTCTTGAGTCTCTGACTCTGAAAGAAAAAAAAAATGCATGTAATATACCTATCTAATTTTTTGATTGAATAGGCATTTCTCATTTACAGTATAGCTCTAAGAGAGCATTGATCGATAACACTTGTCCTTTAGTAAGTGGGAGCATAATACATCCCACCATTATAGCATGCGTCCATGCAAAGTCGGTCGCACATTCAATCAACATGATAATAATGGACTTGACTAAGTCTAATCTAGGAAACCTAAGGCAAAGACTATGATAAAGTGTCAATAAACTATATGCGTTTGTTTTCTTTGTAGATTCTCTCGTTACTCTTGGCTTATCATCACATGGTATTGTTTATGTGTCATCATCATATGTAGTTTTGTTACGCAAAGTTTCGCTTGAAAATTAGTCTTTGTGTTAATTTAGTGAAGAACCAATTATTTATGATGGTATTTTTATTTTACTTTATATATTGGATAATTTATATAGTTTTGTTTCATGAATTTTAATATTTTATGAATTATTTCAATTGATGATTTAAATTGTAAAACTCTATGATTATTATTAAAATTCTAAATCATCTTTAGTCTCATATCATTGACATGAAACACTTAATTATAATATAGACTAATATGTGAATTAATGTGTGATCATATTTCATATATCACTGATGCGGCGTATCTATTTAATCACATAGATATACATGTACGGGGTGCATGATATTAGACCTGACCCACATTAAATTGTTGTATGAATTATGTGTGTCATCAACAAAGTCATAAACTAGTATTAATTCTATTATCTGAGATAGTCATAAACTTTGTTTGACAAGCTGAAGTATAGAACAGTTAATTAATTATATAGAGCATAATTAAAATTAAATTTGAATTTGATCAATTTGAACAAAGCATAAATTATGAACGAGATGTACTTGATCTTAGAGTGAGCCCAAACCCATAACCATTCGGTAGAGAAAATAAAAGAAATTAGTTATTCACCTTCTGTTTTATTTGCGCAATAAATAATAAATACTATTTTATTTTCATGTGGGAGAAGTATGAGTGTTAACAGATTAGATAATATCTGAAAATATTTGGATCTGGATTTGAAAAAATAATGATACGAATACGGATATCAGATATTTTCGATTATGGATGCAAATATGGATAATTTTCCATCGGATACGGATGGGGATATAGTTTCGAATATGAAATCAGAAACATATGCGGATACAGATAATTATCCGTATCCAATAATTTTATTTAAACATATATTCGAATTTAATCATCTGATTGTACACCCATTGAGAGTTTGAATTATTCAATACCCATTGCGAGTTTTAAATTCTCCAAGCCTAACGTTGTCTATGAATTATTCAATAATTTTACTTTTTACTCTCGTTCAGCTCCTGCGTGAAACTAGATGTTATCTCATCTTTAGGGCCTGTTCGTTCACAACCCAAAGCTTGAGATTGGGATGTAAATCTCATGCTTATTCCCAAATTTATTCAGCTCTGTTCGGCAGTTTTGGAAATTATTTGGGATTGAGTTGTAAATCTCAGCAGAAGACTCCTCCTCCTCACATTTTAGTGGGAAATTTTTAATTCACTCCAACCAAAATTTTTTTCCCACGTCGCTGGAACCAAGGAAAATCATACTAATGCAACCCACACCCACTGGAACCTGTACCCATAAAAAAAAACATCCGCCGAACAGGCCCTATATAGTGAATGTTATATCACATTTTTAGTTTATTTCTTTTTTTAATGTCCTTAGAAAGATATGTTGGATTGATATATTTTGATAAACTGTATGATAGTATAATGTAATCAATGATAATTATTTTGTTCATATGATATATATTTTATAATTATTAGATTAATTATGAAAACAATTATCCCTAATTTATGAGTTAAAAAATTATATTTTTATGATATTTATTTTCTACAATGAATATCAATAATTTATTTATAATTATTCAAAATATGTTTTATATCTGTATCTGTATTCATCTGATACTCAATTCATAATCGATGCTCATTTAATATTTAATTCATATTTGTATCTAAAATTATCCGTATCAGAGAAACTATAACAGATACAGATACGATAAACTATTATCTATCCGTATTTGATTTGTTTACACCCCTAGACAGTAGTCAATCTCAACACACTTCTTAGTTTTTACGCAAATTAAACAGGATGGAATAAGAGCATCTCCAATGGGAGTTTCTATTGAGTTTATATTCTTACGTGTCACTATTTATTTTTTTATTTTAGTGTTGGAGAGGCAGTTTTTAATTTAGAAATTGTAATCACAATTTCTAATTTAGCAACTCAATTTTAATTGCCACGTGAAATTAGCAACTCGTTTAATTTAGCATTAGAGGGGGAGGGCAGGTGCAGGGGCAAAATTTTTTCCTTGCAATTGTTGTTTGGCGCGAGTGACAATTATCTGTTTAGCACAAAAACTGCCATCACATGATTTTAGCGTTGGAGAAAGTTAATTATGATTAGCAACTTTTTTTACGTGACTTAACTAAGAGTTTAGAAACGATTTCAGCGTTGGAGATGCTTTAAACTCTATTTGAGGAGCTGCGCATATTGATTGGCAGAGACCAATATTTAATTTTAATTTGTTTTTCTACGCATAAGATAAAAAGTTGGTTATGTTAAAATATATATTTTTGAAATCCCCTGCCCATCTCTCATCCGAAACAAAATAGAGGAGTGATTCTCTCTCTTCCAATTTAATTGTATTTTTTTATCTCTCTAAGAAAAAAAGAAAATTTAAAAATACTTATTTTATTGAGAAGGTCAATAATATTCTTGTTTCGACATGTCAAGCAGTGCACGCAACATAGGCTTTATGTTTGAGAAGTTTTCGTGAGACGAAACCAACGTCGACTTTCTTGTGGTGATTTGTGAAGGTGCATGCCACCATCATTTAATAAAAATCATCGTGTTTGATTACAATATCAAGTAAGATATATTATTATTATTATATTCGAATTTTATACATGATCCATGATTTTCAAATTGAGTTACATGAAAAAATTTAAATTTCATATCTCATGCATATCAAGAATCCAACACTTTGATCTTCCTCGGAAAGGAAAATAGTCTTTAGTGACTTCGAATAATGCTCACCAATTATGATATATGTGTTCGAAATATTGCTAGAGGTCTCTTGAAATTATTTAAAGTTTTAAAGTTTAGCTATCATTTATCTCAAAAATACTTTTTTTATTTTATGCAGCAAATAGATGATGGAGTTCTTCAAAGGATATTTATTATGAATATTATTTATAAATTGGGCATATAATTAAGTAGAGAAAAAATAAATTAACATATTTTTTCTGGATCTGTTCGGCGGTCAAAAAGGGAACGAAAATGGGAATGAAAATTGAATTAATTGGGTATTGTGCGGATGGGGAAACATTCACTCAGACCAATGGGAATGGGCACAGATTTTGTACTAAATTTTACTGTGCGCCTGGGGGAAAAAATTACTCAGACTCAATTTTTTTTCCACGTGCACAATAACAACGTCGAACAAGACCGAGTGAATTTATTTTTTCCAATGTGAATAGTCTTAGGCCGAACAGACCCTTGCTGTTTCCCATTCCAACATATACTTTTCGCTTTAGTCAGCTCTTAAGTACTAGTTAGTACTTAGTAGTTCAAGTAATTTTTCTTGTTTCTTTTAGTAAAAATGAAAGTATAACTATACAATGTAATAAGATTGAAATTTTTAGTCAACGAATTAATTAAGAAAGAAAGTTTTCAAATTATTAAATTTTCTTCTTAAAATATAAATATGATATGTATACATGACCCGTCCCGATCCGACCCGACCCGCCCCGACCCATCCCGGGAAACCGTACAAACCCGGGAAAATCCAAAAAAAAAAATGCGGGAAAAATTATTTTTTTTGGTAAAAAAAATATAAATAATTGTATATTTTTAATATTCTTAATAATTATTTTTGAAATTTTCAGAATTTTTGAGAATTTATTTGGATCTTATTGGGTTATTTTTGAATTTTGAAAAAAAAAACCCTTGGACTCGACCCGATCTGACCCGTCTCGTCAACCCATCCGACCCGAAGGGTCTAGGACGGATCGCGGCCAAACCCCCAAAACTGAACATGTTCTAACCCGTCCCGACGCATCCCGTCAAAACCCGTCGATCCGTGCAAACCCATCCCGACCCGTTTTTAATACACTACTTTTCGCTTCACTAAGCTCTCAAGTACTAGTTCTTTTGAAAAGTCTCTAGTACTAGTTACCACATTTTTCTAGTTTTGGATCCTTAAAAAAGTTGTAAGATATATATTGCCATGTGGAGTGGATCATATAAATTGAGTGCCATGTAATGATGCAATACCAGTAAGAAAGTTTCATGCACCAATCAGACATTCATCAGAAAAAAAAATACAAATTCAGTCAAGTGATAAAAAATAAAAACTTTTGAAGATTTTCATGTCATTTACATCAGGAACAATGTGTACATAATGATTCACGATATCAGTCCTTGAAACTGACATGCCTCACAGGACGCACTGAAAAGGCGATTGGAGGTGTGCCAACTGCCAAGTGCCGAACTTGCATTTATTCTGCGAAGACAAAAGTGAGATGCCGCAAAAGTAAATCCTGCAGGTGGGAAATAGTCGCAGTTGCGTTTCATGCAAGTGTGGAGACCCATATGTTGTCCTGTACAAGTGTGTTGATGATCAAAGCTTTTATGATAAATTGACAGTAGAATTGTTATATAGCCTCTATTGACACAACCCATCGTTTGGTATTTTGAGTGAGCTGTCATCTCTGATATTTCACGAAAACCTAGCTATTGCCTAGTATAGGGAAGAGTTCAACTTTAATTGGAATTGCTGTCACTTTCTTGTAAATAATGAATAATGATTACAGTTGAAATGCAATGTTACTTACTAATTGTCATTCGATGAACCATTCCGAGAATTTAGTTTAATTAACTTTCTTATATTTTTTATATGATAGTTTAATTAATAATTCGAGACCAATTTACCAAGATCATATTTTTTATTCTGATAATATAAATATGGTTACAATCTCATTAACTTTCGTAACTAATTCCAAAAATGAATGTCAATTTATTCTTAACATTTTTAATTCTTGCAAAAATAGGGATACACTTCAAATTATATATATAGAAAGAGAGAGAGAGTTAGACTATTGTGAAAACGTTTGTATTTCGAGTCCAAGTGCATACAGCTCAAATTTTATCTTAACACGTCCGAAATTCAAAATTATCATTCTCATTAAATTCTTCATATCAAAATATTGAGGGATACAAAATTTTAGGGTATTTCGAATTTTCTAAGTATTTGTTTTGGATTTTTGAAAATCAGCAACAATAATTTAATATTTTATTATTATTTTAGTGTTAATTTTCAAAAATTCAAAACAAATACTTAGAAAACTCGATATACTCCAAATTTTTGTATCCCCTAATATTTTGATATGAAAAATTTAATGAGAATGATAATTTTGAATTTCGGACGTGTTACAATAAAATTTGAGACCTAGGCATTTGGGCTCGAAATGCAAATATGTTCACAATAGTCTAACTCTATATATATATATATATCGGTGGAAATAAAAATTTGGTGGATACAAAAATTTGGGGTATTTCGAGTTTTCTAAGTATTTATTTTGGATTTTTGAAAATCAACACTAAAATAATAATAAAATACATAGAGAGAGATTATGGTGCTTCGTCAAGTACAAAAACTCTTATTCTTCACAACCATATCTTGAATTTGAAAGTTCAAATAACTGATACAAATCATTAAACATGATTTTCATATTGAAATATTTTTGAATATCAAATTATATATTTATTTTTTTAAAATTACTATTTTTTAGACTTATACAATGTTTGATGATCTAAATTTTTTTATACTATCCAATACTATTGATTTTTCACCCATCTAAAAAATGGTAAAAAATTCAAAAAAAAAAAATTTGATCTCTAAAAATATTTCAAAATGAAGATCATATTTAACGGTTTGGATCTATCATTCTGGACTTTAAAATTTGAGATACATATGCAAAATATGAGAGATTTTATACTTCGTGATGCATCATAGCCTAAGTTATGTTACTATTAGTGAAGTACAAAATGTCTTTTATATTTCACATCGTATCTCTTATTTTTTGGAATTCAAAATGTCGATCCAACTGTTCAAAGTGTCTTCCATATTAAAATATACTTAAAAATAAAATTTATATTTTTTTTTAGAATTTTTTCTATTTTTTATTGTCCGAAGATCATTATTATTGAAAATCATAAACTCAAAACATTTTCTACCCCTACAAAATGGAATAAAATATCAATAAAATTTGGTATCCAATTATATTTTAATTTGGAGAGCACTTTGAATAGTTGGATTAATATTTTGAAGACAGAAATTAGAGATCTAACATGATACTTCAAGACTAATGGTAGCATAACTATATATATAGCTATGTTATGAAGTTTCGCGAAGCACCGTGGATGCAGTGATTCAGATCCAAACATATAATTTCCAACTAGATATGATCGGTCAGAACCGATCAATCTATTTTTTTGAATGGAGAGAAAATCGTTGTTTTTGGACGAACTAGAATTCTCAGATTAAGTCATTTTCTCCCCATCCGAAAAAATAGCAAATCAATTCTAAAAAAAATATAAAATTTAATTTGCTGATATATTTTCATATGAAGGGTAAATTAAATGGTTCAAATCAGTCATAAATAGTTTAAAATTATGTATTTAGGTCACCATATATATATATATATATATATATATATATATATATATATATATATATATATATATATATATAGTAAAACTAGCGTGCTCCTAGGAGCACGGAGCACCTCTCGTGATCCTAGCTCAAAAAATATATTAAATTATCTCTAAATTTTGATTTATCACTCTCATTAAATTTTTCATATTGAAATCATATGGGGTGCAAAAATTTGAGGTGTTTCGATTTTTTTTTATGTCACTCTTTTTAATTTTTGAAATCAACTCTAATAATAATAAAAAAATAATCAATGTTTGTGTATTATTTTCAAAAATAAAAAAGAGTGACTTAGAAAACTCAAAACGCCCCAAATTTTTGTACCCCATAAGATTTCAATATGAAGAATTTAATGATAGTTATAAATCAAAATTTAGAGATCATTTATTATATTTTTGAGCTAGAATCACGGAGGGGGTTCGTGCTCCTAGAAGCATGCTAGCTTTACTATATATATATATGAGTAAAGATGAGCTTAAGCTCATGTAGACCTTTTGTGTGCTAAACTCAAAAAGTATATTAAATCATCTCTAATTTTTAATTTATCATGCAAATTAAATTATTTATATGAAAATCTTGTGAGATGCAAAAATTTGAAGTGTTTTGAACATTTTAAATCACCGTTTTTTATTTTTTAAAAATGATGCTCAAAGATTGAATATTTTATTATTATTTTTAAAGTTAATTTTTAAAAATTAAAAACCATGACTTACAAAGGTCAAAATACTCTAAAATTTTACATCCCACAAGATTTTCATATAAATAATTTAATTTGCATGATAAATTAAAAATTAGAGATGATTTAATATACTTTTTGAGTTTAGCACACAAAAGGTCTACGTGAGCTTAAGCTCACGATATCTTTACTCTCTCTCTCTATATATAGAGAGAGACACTATTGTGAAAACGTTTGTATTTTAGTCGATATACAAACATATCAAAAACTATATTTTAAAATCTCAAAAATTTTAATTTATGATTTCCATTAAATTCTTTATATGAAAACCTTGTGGGATGCAAAATTATAGAGTGTTTTGAGTTTTTTATGTCACTCTTTTGAATTTTTAAAAAAATAACATAAACATTGAATATTTATTATTATTTTTAGAGCTATTTTTCAAAAATTTAAAAGAATTACTTAAAAAACTCAAAACACTTCAAATTTTTGTATCGTGAGGTTAAGCTTATAGAGGTCTTCCGTCAGCTTAACTCAAAAAGTATAACAAATCATTTTCAAATTTTAATTTATCATCCTCATTAAATTTTTTATATGAAAATATTATGGGATGCAAAAAATTAGAGTGTTTTGCGGTTTTTAAGTCAACGTTTTAAATTTTTAAAATGATGTTCAAGTATTGAATATATTATTATTATTTTTTTAGAGCTGATTTTTAAAAAAATTAAAACCAGAACTTAAAAAGTTCAAAACATTTCAAATTTTTGCATCCCACAAGATTTTCATATAAAGAATTTAATGAGCATGATAAATTGAAATTTGAAAATAATTTAATATATTTTATGTAATACTTTCTGACATGAAAAATATTTGTTTCCTCCACATTGAAGCCAAAAAAGCATGTATCCTCGATTTGTGTCAAACCCCATGTCCGCATGAGGTGTCGAATAGACTATGCGAATCAAAATTAGTATCGCTCACCGACTCTATCTTCCAAACAATATGATTAAGAAAAGGATTGACAATCGACTTTGAAGAGAAATGTAATGATTTAGAAAATTTGAAAATAAAATGTTGAAATTTTGAAGTAGTGAAAAAATTGATAGGGAGTTGAAGACTATTCTTTTCCAAACAATTGCGAGAATTGATGAATAATATGTTTTTCCTGTCTAAGTATGTCTTATATTTTTTCTCTCAGCTTCCGATTAAAAGAACTATACAAAAAAAAAATGAACAGAACGTCTAAAACTTTTTATGTGAAAGAAAACATGGATAGCGAAAGTTTTCTATAAAATAATCTGAAATGTTATTTTTGTTGGATCGAGATGATTGAAGGACATGAGATCCCTTACGATCTTAGCAGATCTTGAACCGCTTTAATAGTACGGAACTTGCATTACTCAATTATTACTTTATTTCTCTATCGTCGATTTGTTGTTGCCAAAATAATAATATTTTTAGTTCACTCACATTTTGCTACACCGCAGTGCAACCGACAAGCGATGTACTTGAGCATATTATTTGATTATTTTCAAATTCAATTGACACAATATATATATTTTTTGTATAACTGAAAAATTATATTTCTTTTTTTTTTGTAAGCACCACAAGGTATTGTACCCGACATGAAAAAAATTAATCTATTCTTCAGTATTTACTTGACTGCTCTAAAAGCGTTGGAATCATTAAATTTAAATATGGTTTTCCAAATACTTAAGGCTCTAAAAAATTGTCACACTGTTTAAATGGAATAAAAGATTACTTTTTTTTTTTAAATATGAGGAGGGTTTCAATACCATAAGTTTGGTGTGCCACAAGATGCCACCAACTTATTTTTTTAATTCATATTTTAAAATTTTAAATTCAAATTGTTGATCTTATTTATTTTTATGATAGTTATATGCTCATAAAATTTCATGATTTTTGGAGTTCATTTGATACTAGATCAAATGAGAATAAAATGTATGAATCTAGTTAATTATGATTGATTAATTTTTATACATTAATTTTGTTCTCATTTGTTGTAGTATTAAATAAATTTCAAAAGTCATAAAATTTTAGGAGCATACATCTGCCATAAAAATTAATAAGATCAACGTTTGAATTTAAAGTTTGAGTTTTAAATTTTAAAATATAAATTAAAAATGAGTTGGTGGCATTTTGTGACATATAATACTTATGGCATTGAAACCCTCTTCTCAAAATATTACTTTCCATCTATCTAAAAAAACATAACATAAAGACATCATTATATTACTATATTTCTACATTGAACGCAATAATGGCTCGTGTTTGCATTTCTTCGATTTGTATTTTTTAATTAATTTTAGGGCTGGAACTCGTGTTTCGCAGATCCAAAATTATTCCATAATTTCAATAATTTTGAATCTAAAATACAAACAATTGGACATTGAAGAATAATTAATAAGAAAGGCACACATCCGTATTTCCAAATTTTCAATTGTATTTTTTAATTCAATATATATCTCATTAAAAAAATGTTCTGAGTTATTAATATGTTGAGAAATAAAGAGACTATACAAAATATTAATGATTCATTTCTAGCTGCAAATATTATCATTTGATGAAAATAAAAGGAAAAGGAAAAAAAATTCAATAGGATACATCGACGAATAAGAGTGAAATCTTACCCTCCTTCCCTAAATAATTATTATTGTTCCGAGATGGAAGCATCCCGGATTTGACCGTGATCTTACCATACAATTGAGAACTCCTACCTTAACTATTGAAGATATATGAATGCATGCAATTTAATACTTTATTTATAGCTTTTGGACTTAATATTTGATAACATTATAATAATAAAAAGAGACCAACTAACTGTACATCATCAGATCTGTACTCCGATCTGTACCTCAACTAAAAAGTCTTTGACCACATTCTCAAACATCAACAAACCGTTCATTTGTGGATGATAATTGAAGTCTTAAAATCGAAATTCCAAGTCTTAATACTGGAGAAATAAAATCTTAGTATCTAATATATCAAATCATATTTTAAACTTAAAATTTATATTTGGACGACAATCAAGATATGAGCAAATATTTATATATAAACCTCAATTTTAAAACTTGATGTCTCAAGTTTTAACAAGAGAAATATGACGTTTTAATATTTAATATTATAAATTATATTTTGAATTTAAAATTTATATTTAAACAACAATCAGAATATTTATATGTATTTATATTTGAATCTCATTATCTTAAAACTGAATGTCGCGAGTCTTAACACGAGAAAAACGACGTCTTAATATTTAATATTATAAGTCATATTTTGAACTTAAAATTTATATTTGAGCATCCATCAAAATATGAATAAATCTATGTACCTGAACTTTAATATGCTAAAATCAAATATTTTAAGTTTTAACACACACAAAAATGACGTCTTAATATTCAATAAATTTATATTCAGGCGGTAATCAGAATATGAACAAGTCTATATTTCTAAACTATAATGTCTTAAAACACAAGTCAACAATAATTATTTATTCTCTTGTTTGAATATCGAAAAGAGTTGGGCAATTAAATTTTTATCCTGGATAAGTCAACAACAATAAGGATCTAATGTCTGCTTTTACACAAAGACATAAACAACCACCTTACGAAGTTAAACTGCTCACTAAACAATAACAGCTCTTCTAAAACTCATTAGACTGTTCTACAGACGATATTCTAAGTCTTAATATCTAATATTTAAAATATTAAGAACCGTCATATGATGTCTTAATAAATAATGTTATAAGTCATTTTCATCCTCAAAGAATATAAATATCTCGAATATTTACTGAATATTATTTAAACCAAAATTTTATATTAATGTAATAACTAAGAAATGAAGTCCTAATAAAATTTATCTAAAATAATATCTTCCATATAATTTATATTCGATATAAATTATATAAATAAAATCTTAAAATTTAGCATTAGAACTCTTAAAATAATTCATCTAATGTCTTAATGTATATTAACATAAGTTTTAGTTTGAGATTTGAATAATATATAATTCAAAAAAATACTTACCGAACACTCTTGGAGCTAATCTCTATACTTAATTGTTCTCATCCTAAAATTTAACAATTAAATTCTTAATATTTATTAATTAGTCATATTTAACTTAAAATGATATAAAATTTTATAATATTTTCTAAATACAAATATTCTTATTACCTTAGATAAGAGCTTATAATGGATAAGTTTATATTTAGTATTTTTCTTAATATCTTAAAACATTATAATTTATATTTATAAAAATATATCTTTACATCTCATATCATTAAGTCATAATATTATCAACAATTTGTATTATGTATGTAACACAAAATAATATTTTTAAAATCATTATGGTAGAAATATGTTTAATATTTAATACATATAAGTCTTAATATCTACCATAAAACATCTTAATGTATCATTCAAAATATATATTTTTAGTTTAATCTTAATTTTCTCTACTACAAACAAATCTAATTATAAACTACATACACGCTTCAATATGTACTATAAATAACTCTTCATTTTTACTGATTAAAATTTATATTAATATATCATTAAGAATATAATTTATACTTTAGTCTTAATTTTTATTATTAACAAAAATATAGTTTTTGTTAATTTTGTATTAAAATTGTTTCAATCTCAATTCTCAACATTGCGATCTAAGTCTTTATATTTTATATAATAAAATTTTTATATCTTGTACAATTAAGTCTTCATGTCTATTATACTAAGTCTGACGCACATTTATTTAGTGTAACAAAATATCATTTTTGTGTTATCTCATATCTCTCAACCAATTCATTCGAATGAATACTCAAATATTGTCTTCTTACTCTCGGAAATTTGCCTAGTTCTACTTCTTGATCAACTGAGTTTTAAAATGTGAGTTTCAACACATTCTCTTTGTGCATGAGAAATGAAATAGTTATCCGAACACTTAGAACATTAAAACATTTGCTTAAAGCTTCACATATTATCTCATTGACCTAGAGAAAATATCTGATCAATCGATTGAGACTCATCCTCACGAGATCGTTCCAATCGAATTTCTAACCGAGATATTTTCTCCCTTGATTTCTTCCAAATTGTTGATTAATTTTATGCGTAATTTAGCTCATTGTGTTATTCTCATCGCTAGCTTTCTAACGATATATAACATAAAGAGTAACTCTCAAAGATGAAAGATATATAATTGAAGCTTTGGATCAAACAGGTAAAATGTGTGACCCGTATTTTTTTATTTTTCTTTCAAATTCAAATTGAATAACAATTAAAAAGTAATTAGATTAGTTAAGATAGTTGAGATATATAATGAGATACAGAAGTTGAGGTATAAGAAAGGTTTTTCTAATAAAAATGATGATCATCCAGTCGTGTATTTGTGTCAATACTTTTTTCCATACCGAAACATTTAAATCGAATTGTCAAATCATACAACAAGACAGAAATTTCGGAGAAAATTGAATTGAAACGAACGTTGGCGAATTCAATAGTTAATCATATCATGATTTCGGAATGAAAGTTTAGAATGGGGGAGAGAAACCAAGAAGGTGTGTTTTTGTGATAAGTGGAACCAAAGCAGACAGAGGAGAGATGGAAACTGGAGAAGAGAAAGTGGACCGGGTTGGAATGTGGGACCCACGTATAAACCACACGGTTGTATTTCGTATGGTCGGTCAAAGTTAGACGTATGAATGATGAATCTGACTGGATCAGCATCCAACGTGCACTACCACCAGTCCTGGACCCACCTGCCAGGGTTGGGCCTCACATCTGGTCAATAAAGCGTGCATTGGAATGTTAAGTATTTATTATTTATTTCCCTCCGTTTTCTTTTTAATGGATGTTTCCAGTTTCCTTATTGTAACAGAGATGCTCAAGGGATTTGGTTTCTCCGGTGTTACTGAATTCAGAGGAAATGAAGAAGGAATCAATTATCAAATTAGCCGAAAAGACGGGAGTGGTCCCATGTCTCAACCATGGAAAAAAAAAGGATTTTTGATAGGGCCCACTGAAAAGAGAGCAGGTGGAGGTAAGGACCCCACATTATTTATTCATCAAATTCACTGTCAACATTTATGCTTTAATTTTTCGGGAAAAAAAAGTTACTGTCTCATGAAAATCATTTCAGATTAGCAAATCCAGGTACAAACCGCTTGTATAAAACATGTATAAAACGTTCAAATTTTAATGAAATTATGTTTAAAAATTTTAGAAGGAAAGTAAATTTCTATAATTCGTAGAGTTATCATCAATTTTTTTTTAGAACAAGCCAATTTTTTTTTATCGAATTCTAGAATCATTGGATAGTTTTTCAATGCAATAAAAAGCGCCCGAAAAAATAGTTTTTCGGCCCCTTCAATTTTTTTTTCTATTATTGGCCACAACTGTCCTTTAGATCTGAATTTTTATCAAGTTACTTATTATAATTTCAATTTCTAAAATATTTTAAAGAACCATAATGATGAATATCTTATAATTAATTGCATCACTTATTTACAAAAACACCCATCATAATGCAACCTATCTAACATTCCTTCCTAATTTTATTATAACTAAACAATACATTTAATAAAATATAGATGAGGGTAAAGAAGCGAAAATTTGTTGACAATAATAAATTCCGTGCCATGTCTATTAAAATAGAAGTTTTAAATTAAAAATTTTCCTTCATTAGTATATTGATTTAGAATTTTCAGCAATTAACTATTGCATTTAATTATCGTCTAGATGAAATTTTGTACAACGAATTAATGATGCTGGATTAAATATGGCTAATTGGTTTGAGTAAATAAATATTTCTACAAGCTAATCATCAGTAATAACAGTATTAACTAGCAACTAGAATATAAATATTGCTGTGATTATTACCATGTGCAACTGGAGTTTTAACCCTATGTGAAGTCATTGTCGAAGTGAGAATTTTAAATAATATAGTTGTTTAATGCAACTATGTGTGTATGTCTCATGTCACAAGAGAAGAAACATTTTTGAGAAAATCCGATGCCTCACTTTAATCAGACAGCTCCTAAATTAATTACCAGTTCAGAGGAATTAACTG
This sequence comes from Schoenoplectus tabernaemontani, assembly GCA_037127355.1. Classification (NCBI taxonomy): domain Eukaryota; kingdom Viridiplantae; phylum Streptophyta; class Magnoliopsida; order Poales; family Cyperaceae; genus Schoenoplectus; species Schoenoplectus tabernaemontani. The sequence goes on from CM073742.1 coordinate 2,793,481, forward strand.
CTGGTCCAACCAGCAGCTATATCATGGCAATAGTAGCATAGGTCGTTTCGTACAATTTATTTAAAAGGTTCTATAATATTTTGCTCTTTCCACGGTTGGGAATTGGGATGCATATCTAGTGCTGTTCATGGTAGAATATTTTGACTTTTTTTATTGATAAAAATTATAAATTGTTGTCTGTATAACAAACAGAAATTGCACTGCTTCACTAAAAGGCCACGCAGAACTCTTAATTAAAATCATACTCAGTATTTTTTTGAAGAAATTTTTAATTTTGATTGTAGGATTTTTCGATTTATATCATAGATCTGTTTAGGACAAAAATCGAGCAGAAAACATGGGAATAAAAGAGATTGCTTTATCTTTTTTTTTTCTATTCATTAGTAATTCGCTCCTTTTTTCATTTAATTTGCAAAATAAACTTTTGGAAGTCTAAAGGAAAAAATAAGGACACTGATCCTTATTTTTACTCCAAAAAATAAAAAAATAAAGACATTGCATATTAATTTGATCGGACCGTGAGATGTTTAGTTAATTGCAACGAAATTCATTAATTATGGTATGATGAACATTTGTGATTTTTTTTTATTTATGAGATACATTTCTGGATTTTTATTTTTGTAGTCGATTTTAGTTTAATTCGAAATTCTGATCAACAGATTGTCGGTCGGACAATTTGCTCCGAAGAAACTTCATGTGTTTTAATTAATACTAAACGGTTTGGATCATATTAAGACAAGATCAGTATACAAATTGCGGTGCATTTTCTTGAAGAATTGATGTGTAACAAATTTTAGAATTTTGGTTCTGTTATAGCTTTATAACTAATATATCTGAACCGACGAGAATGGAATCATTTGCATAACATTAACGTCGAGCAATGAGCAATTTAACTTCGTTATAAGTTATAACATAATTAGATAAGAAGTTCACCTATAAGTTACTTATGCATAAATGTATCTAGAAACATTGTTAGATACGTTTTAGATCCGGTTCTGTTTGTTATACAGACAACAATTTAGAATATTTTAGATCCTCAAAACTTATAGAATCAACATAAAAAAGCTGATAATTAGACTTTCATAAATTCGTACACAGATATTTCATATCCTCAATTTGAGTTCTGATCCACAGACACTGATCCTCAACCTCATTGCATGGAAGCACATTCACGGACTTGAAACGAGAAAAGCGCAGCTTTACGAAACAAACGAAAAGGCTGTTTAATGGCTCTCTCACTTTCCAGTGCTATATCTAGATGTTGAAGTCGTACGAGACACAGATTGCACATGCACGGCCTCACACGAGTGACAGCTACATCTCCTTCGCATTAGCCATTAGCCTGCTGCTCTCCTTTCTTCTCTTTTTCCAAATTTAATCCTTCTCCTGTTGTTGCTGTTGTGTGTTTCCTGATTTGGTGGCTCCCTATGTAGCGGGCGTGAACAAAATAATCAGTTTTTAGTAATAATAAGTTTTATTAAATTAATATTATTAAAAATAAGAGTGAGAAACGTAAAATTTCAAATGTACGAATGGCAGCGCGCCACTGTCAGTGGCGCGTTTGTTTCTTATATATACAAACGCGCAACGCCTCTTGTGCGGGGTTTGGACGAAACGCGCCACTTGTCGGTGGCGCGTTTAAATCGCGCGCCATAACGATGATGGTATGCGCCGCCATTCGTATATTTGAAATTTTACGGTTCTCACTCTTATTTTTAATAATAATTATTAATAATAAAAGCGCAAAATAATTAATCTTGTCCAACACTTATTCACAATAATAGAAATATAATCTTTGACCCTTTGACAATCGGGACGGTAGTATTCAACGACAATCTAAGAAGAAGCGAAATAAGAGACGAAAAGCTAATGTAGCATTTTTGAAAACCGAGGCGGGGAAGGTCGCTCTCGTCGGCCTCCACAGCCTCCCTTCTCCTCCGACCCCTCTCATCTTCCTTCTCTCTTCTTTTCTTTCAATCTCTCTTTCTCTCTAATATCGTTGGGTTTGAAGTACAAGTACTAAATTCAGCAAATCTCTGACCAAATCTCTGATCCGACCTCCGGATATGAAAGCCTCCGACCACTTGCAGCTTCCGACCTCACCAAACCTCCCCGCCTCCCTCTTTTGCCTAAATCCTAAATTTGCCTTCAAGGGCGGATCTACCACCACCCAACCTAAACACTTCCTCTACTGAGCACTACCTCTACTCCTCCCTCGATCAGACCTCCAACACTAGATCTGAGCACCATCTCTACCCCTTGATCCAAACCTTAGATCCGAGCACTACCTCTACCTCTCCTCCGCCCTGACCCACTTAAGAGTTTTTCAGATTAGTGTCTGGCCCAACCCCGCACAATCAGACCAGTGACCCCTCCTCCGACCCGACCCGCTTAAGAGCTAGCTAGTCTAGTGACAACCCGTCGAGTATGGTACACCCCACAAATTTTATGGTTGATCGTGCTACATCCTTCTCGCACTATAACTCACTGCCATCAGCTGAGAGCTGCTGCATACTCATTTTTATGGGTTCATCACAATTGTTCGAACCCCCATCGATATCTTGAATGGAGCAAGAGTCAAGCTACCTTCTTTTATTTTTCATTTTACTTTGTTTATTTAAGGGTTTTAGAGGGATATGCTTGTGTTTGTATTTTTTTTTTCATTTCTATTTCTCTTCTTTTCGGGTTCGTTTGGCAAATTAAAGAATAGTTTTAGAAGAGTGATAATTTTGGAAAAGTGATAGAATAGTATTTTTTGAAAGAGTGGTAGAAAAGTGGTATTCTTGACTATTCGGAAGAGCGAAAATATCGTTTGGTAATTATTAATCAGAATAGTTGAAATATAGATAAATATGATGCTAATAATGTTGATGATAATAAAAATAATAGTAAAATAATAATAATAATAATAATAATAATAATAAAATCATAATCATATATTCATAGTTATAATCATAATAATATAATAAAAATAAAAATATAATCACAATATAATAATATAATATAATATAATTAAATATAATAATAATAAATTATAATCACAATGATAATAATAAAAATTAATTATAATTATTATAAAATAATAATAATATAATCATCATTATAATCATAATATAATAATATAATGCTAAAATTATAATATAATAATAATATAGTCATCACTATAATCAAAATATAATAATATAATAATAAATATGTTACACTTAACATCTTCTTTGATTTGTCGATTTGCAAAAAAATCTTGAATTTTATAATTTGCATTGTTTGAGTTTTGTGCAGGGATTAACATGCAAATGGACTAGTGCACAAGAATCAAGACTAGTACTGGGATACAAGAGCTTAAATAAGACTGCATTAGACTTAGATTTAGTAAAACTTAAACTTGGTTGAATTGGACAAGAGAAATTGAGCTTAAACAACAAGAAAAGTGCTTCTGTCTAGTGAATCGTTATAACGGTTCAGTAATCGTTATAACGGTTCATCTCAATACTAAAAAATATTCTAAAGGCGAAACATTCTCAAAGAAACCGAGTGTATCGTTAAGTAACGATTTGTGAAACGTGTAACGATTCGATGTCGTTACAACGATTTATGAAACGTATAACGATTCATGTAATCGTTAGAACGATTCATGAAACGTATAACGACTTGATAAATCGTTATAACGTTTTTTCGATTGATCCAACGGGCAAATTTCTCTGACAATCCTACCGTTTGAACCTTAATCCGTTATAACGATTTGTAAACCGTTATAATGGTTCAGGCCGTTAAAAGTGAGTTATGCTTGGTTTTCAGCACTATATAAAAGGGGGACCATCTCCCTTCTCCTTCTGTTGTTGAATACATTTGCAAAATACATTCTTACAATCACCATTAAAGAGCTTTGAGAAAATCTTGCTATACCTAGCTAAAGCTCAAGATATTTGATCTAAACTTGTTCTAAACACTTGTGAGATTTGAGTGATTTGCTCCATTGCTAAATCTACTCCTAGCTTTTGCTACTCCATTTAATTTTAGGCTTTGTCTCTCATCCTTTGTGTGTAAGAGGGCAAAGTTCGACCTTGTACAAGACTCGTATTTGGTTGAATAGATCGGACCGGCTTTGTTACCGTTAGACAGGAAGTCAGGGACCCGAGGAGTAGGCGCATAATGCCGAACCTCGTTACATCGCGTGTCAACTTGATCCTTTGATTGAGCATTTCTGAACTTTTTCTCTTTACTTTATTTCATCTCTTTGGTTTAGAAATTGCTTGTGCTTGATTGTTATAGAACTTGTTAAAATTGCAATTTAACCCTTGTACTTTTTACTAATTGACCAAATTAGTATTATTAGTGGTAATCAAGGGTTACAAAATAATCATAATTATAATGATTATAGTGATGATTATAGTATTATTATTATCAATATGATTATAATTTATTATTATTATTATTATTATCATTATTTTCATTATCATTATCATTATCATTATCATTAAAATGCAAATAATTTTGATGATGAGGATGTAATTGAATCTTTTGTATCTAGTTTAGAGAGTTATATTCATGATTCATCTTCTCAAAAAGAAATAATTAAGAGACTTGAAAATAAAATTTCAGAGTTTAAGTTAAAGGTTCAATCTTATGACTTTAAATTGCAAAATCTGAAAAAGAATTGTCAAATGCACTTAGGTGAAATAGCAACATTAAAAGTGAAAGTGCAAACTTTAGAAATTGAAAATAGGGCACTAAAATCCTTATGTATTTCAACAAGCATTACTTCAATAGATTTAGACAAAGTTATAGGTCAAAGGCCTAGCAACAAGTCGGGTCTTGGATATAAAAAATCTTCTAAGACTTTAAATTGCCCTAAATCAAAAGAGAAACAAAGTCAAGTGTCAAATACAAAAATTGTGAAATCTACTAATGCTAAATCTTTCAATAAGAAACACAATTATGCATTTCAATATAAGCAATTTGATAAAAAGATTAACAAAGAAAAAAAGAAATTTTCAAAGCAACAATGCTACATTTTTTAATCATAGTTGGTCAAACAAATTATATTTTAAAGGACACGATGGTTGGTTTTATGAGTTTAAAAATCAAAATAATTTTCAAACCAAAGCTCAAAGATATGAGCATAAACAAATTATTTCTCAAAAATATAAAAATATTTATAAAGAAAAACCCAAGACTCAAGCTCAAGGATTAAAAGAAAGCTACCAAAATACATTTGTTAAAGGTAGTAAAAAGTCTCAAACATGTGTATTTTGCAATTATTGTTGTCATATTGGTCATATCTCACTTGATTGCAAATTTAGAAAAGAAAACAACATTACAAATGTTGTTTGGGTTCCTAAAATTAAAAATTAGAGACCCACAATGCTTAATTGTCCCTTCAAATCATATATGCAACAAATTTAGGGGGGGTTAGCTAATGTATTCTATTTTTTTATTTTGGAAGTATTTTAAATTCTTTATCTTATACACGGTTCATATATTAAGGGGGAGCGATCAATTTAGGGGGAGCTAAATTGAAATAAATTCTTTATTCGCACCCTTTTGCCCGATTTCCAAAAAGGGGGACAAGTTTTTGGGTGAAATCCACATCATATGTTATATCTATGCACCCATGCATGTTTTTCAAATCGACAAAAGGGGGAGATTGTTACACTTAACATCTTCTTTGATTTGTCGATTTGCAAAATAATCTTGAATTTTACAATTTGCCTTGTTAAAGTTTTGTGCAGGGATTAACATGCAAATGGACTAGTACACAAGAACCAAGACTAGTGCGGGGATATAAGAGCTCAATCAAGACTACATTAGGCTTAGGTTTAGTTAGATTCAAACTGGGTTGAATTGGTCAAGATAAATTGAGCTTAAACAACAAGAAAATTGCATATGCTCAGGAAATCGTTATAACGATTCTGTAAACGTTATAACGATTCAAGTAAACGTTATAATGGTTCATCGCAATACTCAAAAATATTCTAAGGCAGAAATATTCTAAAAGAAACCAGAGTGTATCGTTATGTAACGATTCAGTAATCGTTACAACGATTTGGGAAACGTATAACGATTTGATAAATCGTTATAACGTTTCAGTTCAGTTGATCCAACGTCTATTATTTCTAAACCGTTATAACGATTCACAAAACGTTATAACGGTTCAGGCCGAAAAATAGTTTCTTCAGTTGTTTAGAAGATCTATTTAAAAAGATCATATCTTTCAATGCAGCGGGTTAACTGATCTAGCAAAATCATTACTCCAGAGAGCTTACTAGCCATATACAAAGTGAGAGAGATAATTCAAGAGATTGATACACTCAATTAGCCAAATCTTTGTTTAAGCTCAATCTTGCTTCTCTCTATTCTCCCACCTTGATCCTTCGTGATCTTCTTGAAAACATTCTTTTGAGCTATAGTGCTCACCTTTTTTTGAGTGTGTTGTCACTCACATTTATTTTGAGTGTGTTATCACTCACCCCTTTTGAGTGTTTGTCACTCACCCTTTTTGAGTGTGTTGTCACTCTTGTTACCGATAGGCTTGGCAACCCATTTTTGTAAGGGACCAAGTTCTACAAGTATAAAACCTTTTTTAAATATATCGGCTCAACCTCAATTGTTAGAGGTTGAGCGTCCCAGAGACGTAGACATTGTTAAAATTGAACTCCGTTAAATCTTGTGTTCTTGCTTTATCTTTACTTTCTTTTCTCACATTTCTTTGATTGCTATATTCTTGTGATAATTGAATTGATTTAAATCGTATTCCGCTGCCATTACACTTGAACATTATGCCCCAAACCGGTTTATACATTTCTACCTTAGATTCTTTACATTTTTGCACCTTATTGACCTTTCAATACCACCATCCTAGGGCTTAAAAGGTTTATCAATTATTATTATTATTAGTACTTAGCATTTAACATATCATGTCTAAATTATTTTTAATGTGAAATTTTATTAAATATATTTTATATTTTATATTGTTAATTACTTATTTGAGGACTATATTGTCGGGATAAAGTCCGAATTACAGCTCTAGTGAAATTAATTTGTGTTTGAATCCTCTCCAATCTGCATGAGGTTTTAATATCAATAGACATGTTGTTCTTATGTTGTCAAGAATAATTCTATTAAATTAAGAGATTAATATCAAGTTGTAGCAAACTCCTTATCTACACATGAAATTGATATCTCTGACTGTAGCAAATTAGTAACTTTTCAATTACTTTGATCAACACATGAATATAAACTGCACTATTTTTTTACCTTAATATCCGGACACATCCAGAAATTCACTTCTTTATATGTTAGTTGGTCAGATTATTTAGATAAATTTTCTCCCTTTCAGAATTTCTTTTTGAACGGTGATGTTAAAAATTTCGTCTCTTCAATGACCGTTAATTCAAATTAAGTTCGAAAGATTTTACTCTTCTTGGTTTTGAAAGACTTTACTCTTCTAGGGATTGGACAATGAAACGAAAATAACTAGAAATTTTCAATTTTCTTTTTCATTTGGTCCTATAGAGCTTCTCTAGTCTTGGAATCATATTTCAACAAAACATCATCTTCCAGATTTGTTTCTTTTAAAATTTTGTTGATGTAGGAAATTTAAATTAACATTAGAATTTTAATTTTAATAACCAATCTTTAATTTAGTGACAAAAATAATATTCTATGTATAAAAATTTACCGGTTCGAAAGCAAAATAAAATCCTTTATAAACATTTAAAATTTGAACAACTTGACTACCATTCTTCCTTGGAAAAAAAATTAGAATTCTATTTTTGACACCCATTTTTACATAAAAAACACTAAAACACATTCAAATTATATTTTAAAATTCATGGGTCCAATGATGAAAGAAACACATATCTTGTACTATATAGAAGTTCGTGCGAGAAATTTTTTTTAAGGCAACACATGAAATTCAGAGCTCTTTTTATGACTCGGTGAAAATGATCACAAAGACACAAAGTCAACTTAGATGAGCTCACAGCGTGGCTGTAAGAGTTAGTACCATCTAAAATTTGGACTTTTATCTATTTATTAATAAAAGAAAGAGTCCGGTGGGACAAGAAAAATAAAAACTGAAATAAATATTATATGAGGGTAACATATATCCAAAAGATAGGGATACAGTGTCCCAACTAACTTTCACTAACACTCTCATCAAAACAAATACGAGACTCTTACAAATTGTAGTTTTTTAGAGGAATTCACATCTTCTCAAGAGTTTTTTTTAAGTTTTATGCGATATTTTGTTGTGAACCGTCTAATTACTCTTTAACGGTTTTAATTTAACAATAATAAATTTTTATGCATCAAAATTTATATTTTGATTTTCCAACAACCGTTATAATTAAAACGAACTCCTCGCAAAAAAAAAAACACTATCCAGAGAAATCACGTCTTGTTTTAGAGGGTCTACGTGTCAGTTTTAATAAGAGAGTTGATAGAAAGTGACCGGAGATATTTTATATTTTTTCTATCCAAAATGAATGTTTCATACATTCATTATATTCACTGTTATTTGAGACTCGCATCTTTAAATTTATTTTTCGTTTAGGCACATCTAATTTAAAATCAAGGTGTCACATTAATAATTAAAACTGCGTGATTTTATATTATATATCCCGTATCTATATTTTATATTATTTTTTTAGTTAATTTTGTTGCACCAGCAAATTATTTTATAGGAAATCAACTTCTTAACTAGAATGAAACAAAAATATAACATTGATTACTATATTACTCTGATACGCTCAAGACCTTTTTTTTTATTTTAGTAAATAAAACAAATAAATATAGCAAACTAGCCATCTCTCTCCTCGGTTTTGCACAAATAGCCAGACCCGAGTTTCAAACTCGGATCTGGGTAAATTTTTTTTTTTTTTTTACGTTTGTGTGTTATATTAAAAATAAAACACAACAGTCAGTAGATTGATCTAAAATATCACAACAAAATTTAAAATAAAATTTTATAAAGCCAAATATAAGCACGATTAATACATTGTTCTAAAATAGCGTCAAACAAATTGAAATATTACAACAATAATTAAAATTCAATTGTTCTGGTAAATATAACAACAAAAAACATAAACACACTGGTAATCTAAATCATGCTCTGTTGGAATGAGCTCGACCTCGAGTTAGCGACTGTTAATACGACCCTCCATTTCATCCATAACCATTGGAATGCGTATCTTCCTTCTTCTTCCTTTGTTGATTTTTTTGGATCGGCTTTGATGCCAGGACCATTGTAAATTGGTCAATCTCGTTTATTGCCATAACTACGCCAATGACCGGACCATGTGTTAATGTAGTCTTGTATGGTATAATATGGACTAACGTCTTGAGTGTAATCCGACCTATACGAATGAACAAACGGCAAGCAAGTGATCGCATGGGATCTTGCGGTCAATTGCGGTTTACGACACCAACAATTACCAATTTCCCGTCATGGCTAATTCAACCTCATATTTCATTTCACCCCTTTGTCCCTATTATTTCAAATAGAAATAATAAATTATTGCTTAAATTTTAAAATTAAATAAAAAATTATATAAGCATAGAATATTACGAATCTCGATAAGGCCATTTCTGTTGTAAACATCGTAGTTGTTGATACCCTAATCCAGTGGTATGACATCGTAAGTTCTCCCCTTATCACCGCGATGTTTTATCATTTCGGTGACCTTTTGGGAGAATACCAGACCTTGGGTTTCCCAATGCTTTGCAATTTGTCGACGTTGATAAAACCACTCAACACATTTGTGCCACGTGTTCTCGACGATAGCACATATCGGAAGTTATGCAGCGATCGAATACATTGTTCGGTGATTACGAGCAGATTGCTTGTCATTATTCCCCACCGATTGAGACCCCGTCTAGATGTTGTGCCCATCTTTCTTGATGCAATGCGGCCACTTGATCTGGGGTTAACTCCTCATAATGGAATTTCTCGTGACACTTCCTCAATTTGCGGCGGGTTGATTATTGCGGTTTTTGTTATTTCGTGTCCTTGTTGGACACTTGTTCCGTTGGGAGATTTCCTTGCATGATTCTGTTTTACGACGAATTTATAAGATCGGTCTAATCTTGTTAATTTTTTTTGTATATTCCTCACATCTCCATGGCTTCTTATGTCTAGCGACTTGTTGAAAAGAGCCTTTATTCTTTTTATATGGCGGTTCTTATACATTTTGCGCAATGTGTTGAGTACAATAACGGTGAAACGACCTACTTTCTTGATTCTGCCATCAAAATCGGCCTCTCAAATCGCCCTTATACCTAGATGTTGATCTGAGATAACGATAATTTTACCGGGCCAGACAACCTCTTTACGTAACCTTTGCATGAACCGACCCGGTTTGCCACACTTTCCTACTTTGCTACAATGACAAATGCAAGTGGTAGTAGTTGTTGTTCCGCATCATAACCACATGCCATAAATAGTTTTAAGCATCACAGGCGATAAAAATCCAGCATCGATAGTTAAGGCCGGTCGTAAGTAAGGCCATCTTTGCAATACACGGTCCAAATGCCCATGCAACACGATCGAAAATTTCAACACGAATTTTGTTGATGTACTTGTCTCTATGATGTATTTTGTGCCACATGTGGAATTTTGTATGGGTTGCTTAGCGAGAGACGGAAGCATTTCATATGACCTCTCCCAACTACCAAATAGGTCTGCAATTGCAGTTCTCTTCCTCTCCATAATTTATTATAACTCGGTTGTCTTGTGGGAACTTTTGTCTAACCAAACCCCTTGCTTCTTTAGCTTGTCATTTCTAAGTTGTCTCTCAACCGATTCTTAACAATATCTGCTATCATTCTGGAAGTCATTTGATTGTGGTCCGCTCTAGTAGCACTGCCAAAACAAGAGTGCTCGAGCGGATTTGTTTTGATCTCCCAAATACCGTTATATTGGGTGTGGCATACATCCTCCATGAGCAGTTAGAATCTTTACATTTCATCACTAATTTTGATTTCTTGCTATTTGTTACCTCTAATTCTATATTAGTTGAACATGAAAATCGGCGATTTTCACTTTCAACTCGATTTAAATCTTGAGCTATTTGGCCGACACCAAATTGTTCATCAATTCTAGGTGGTTTGCGAAAATAAGGCTCGTCTGCATATGGCATTTGGCGTATTATCGGCAAATTGTGCACACGGGTGCTTCGTTCCCGATTGATAAAAGGAGCAGGACATTTGCCACTCTCTAACTATTTCTTCGACATCTCTAGCATCATCGGTTTCATCAATATTTATATCTGTTGCATCTGGATGTCATCCTCCTCGACATCCAGGTGCCACTCTTCCTCTTCGTCATCATCTCATCCACATCCACATTTTGTCACCGAAACACGGGATGATGTTGCTCTCGAGCTCGGGAGTGGGTTCTTTCCTCGGCCATTCTTGGATTACTACTTCTAGGAATACTAGTTGGATCATAGTTATCGAAGCTGGATATTGGTTCGGATTCAACTACTAGCTCAGTGTTTTATACCGGGTAAGTGGTACGGAGTTTGTTGTTTTAATCATTCCCCAAATTTCATCGAAATAACCCCAAATAAGCTATAAAAAAACCACTCGAACCTCTTTGGGCGATGTTGATCTATGCACTAATCTTGATATTGAATTGGCCGGGAGCGACTCCAAACCGGCATGAATCGCCTCTTCAAGTCATGAAAATTGATTGCCTCGTCGGCAGAAAATGTGCACGCGGCTTGAATATCGTAATCCGTTCCATGAGATATTTTCAAAATTTGACCTCCGTGATACACATTGATCAACAACATTTTCGTCTCTACAGTATGAACGATTTTCTCTATTGTTAGTGTATTTTAATTTTACAGCAAAAATTAATAGTCCAAATAGAAAAAAAAAATATACAACGTTGATGACACGAGATTGGTGAATACGGATCGAACCTTGATCTATCGAAAAATAAATTTCCAGTTTGAAGCTCTTGCAACAGTAACAATGGCGATTTTGAAGAAATGGTTAGCTGAAGGAAGATGAAGAAGAAATGTACTGGGTGTGCTATATAATAGCATGATGTTGGTACCGAGTTTAAAACTCGGTTCCAGGTGTACTGGGCCGAGTTTAAAACTCGATCCAGATACCTATAATTTTCAAATGTACTGCGTGTGTTTATTTTAAATTTTGTTGTGATATTTTAGATCAATCTCTTATTTGTTGTGTTTTATTTTTAATATAACACACAAACGTAAAAAAAAAAAAAATTTACCCAAACCCGAGTTTGAAACTCGGGTCCGGGTAAATTTTTTTTTTTTTTTTTACGTTTCTAAAAAAAAAAAAAAAAAAAACTCGGTCCCTATTTCTTAAGAGGAGAGAGATGACTAGTTTGCTATATTTATTTGTTTTATTTACTAAAATAAAAAAAATCTGAGCGGACTCCCATTTCATCAGGGTTTAAGTTCTGAATGTTGCGCAATCTCGATTATAAAGAAATTGCGCTCTCGTTATTTACCCACAAAATTGTGGGACTAATTTTGCGCTCAAGAGATAGTTCAAACTCTTTTTCTTTTTCTTTTTTTTTAAATTTTCTATATTTATTTGAAATTTTGATGGCTTACTAAAATAAAAAAAAAGAAATAGCTTTTAATTAAGCACATCATAAATAACCAGCTTCTTCCTCAGGCCTCAGCTCAGACGAGTCACATGTCAAATTAAGATCAAAATAATTACAGCAAAAACAATTGAAGTCCAAAATTCAAGAGACATTATCCAAAATCAATTACCTACATTTACTATCATTTGTCTTATTACAGTAGTAGTCAGAAGAACACGCTTCATCTACCCTTTGTGTATCAAACAAAAAAAAAAAATCCAATTAAGAAAGAAGAAAAGGAAATGTGGAGGCTCAGTCTCAGTCTCAGGTTCAGGCTCAGAGACTGGACACGGCTGGGCTAGTTCTGTTCAAGTTCAACGCAAACCACATGCGGTAGGCCCCTCTTCTTTCCTGCTGCTCTTCACCTCTCTCTCTTACAAGAACCTCATATCATATCACACTCATACTGTCATACACATACATTGCATTTGATATTTCTCCTTCTTCAAAAAACCCCACTCCCTTCTGAGTTCTTCCTCCTCTTTTCGCGCAGAAATAAGAAAAATACAAAGAACCCAGCCCATACAATCAGAGGAAAATAAAGGCAGCTAGCATTAGCAAACACCACGCTGCTCTCTGTCTCGTTTTTTTATCCTCAGCTCTTTCGCAGTGCTAGAGAGAGAGCGTGTGCTCTTTTGACTTGACATTCACGGCTGTGCCATCAATATTCTCCCCAACTTTTTCCATCTCTTTCTCTTCTCTCCCAAACCCCTGCCTCTTTCACTTGCTCCTCCGCTCTGTTGTCTGATCCGAGTGTGCTTTCAAACAAGTACAGTGTAGAGAAGCTCACACTGTGATCAGTAGATCGATATATAGGAAACAATGGCATCGCGAGGCCTACCTGGCCACCCACTCTCGTTTTTGCTTCTCTTTCTCCTCCTTTTCGCCACTGCGCTTGGTACCTTCCTTCTCTATCCTTCTCCCCATATGCTGCTAGAAGTTCTAATTGATTCAGTACTAATTTTAGTAGAATGTACGACATCTTAGTTTGTCTTTTATTTTTTTTGAGGAAAACATCTTAGTTTGTCTAATTAAACCCAAAACCCACCACACATAATTCTACGCCTACACTGAAACCAAGATACACGAATCTTCCAATCACACACTGATTTTTAAATCTCTTCATATATTCTCAAGTATTTTTTTTTCGTTTATGACTTCCATTTAAAAAGGAAAGGACAACATTTGTTTAATTATGTCTTGCAGTTTGTCATCCATAATTAACCAAAAGGTGTATCCTAATCCCGGTACCGGTACACTCCATTGAGCTTTTAGTTTCTCGTTATTTTCAATTCCATCATACTTCTCCCTCAAGAAGCGTTTCTCAATTTTTTTTTCTCGCACTACCAGTTGTTAATTATTTGTATCTGATAATTTTCTTTTCAACTTTTCTTTATATTAAACCAGGGCGCGTATTGGAAGGTGGCAACATTGAGAGATCAAGAGTAGAGCGATTTATTAAAAATATGGAGTGGGACCCAGCAGAAGCCCGGAGGCAACTGATTGGACCGGGTTCTTCACCCCCAACCTGCCGGGCCCGATGCGGCAGGTGCTACCCGTGCCGGCCTGTACACGTGGCAATCCAACCTGGTGTCAGCTTCCCTTTGGAGTATTACCCTGAAGCATGGCGTTGCAAGTGCGGTAATAAACTTTACATGCCATGAATTTGGAAGTGGTTTCTCATTTACACTATTTTTGTTTGAGAAATTTTATTAGGAGAATAGAAAGAGGTGTATTTGATCATCCTAACTGACCTTTTGATTTATCATTTCTTTGTAATGTTTGTATGTATAAGCTTTTGTTATTTTAGTTTTCCAGTTCTTATTTTCTTATTTGTTAAGCAACTACGCTTGCAAATGTTCTGGTGATGGAAGTGATAAATTGAAAATATTAACTAGTGATGTAATTTACTCTTGTATTGTTTTGAGAGGACCGAGGCGTTAATTGTTAAATATGATTATTTCCGGGTTCCTGTGTATTAGATATTAGACTAGAGTAACGATAGAGCGGTGATTAGTTGTCAGAGAGAATAGGTTGAGATGGAGCAGAATTGTATAGGCGATATACTGTGTGATGTTTAGGATTAGTTAAATATTTAGTTTATAAATAGAAGTTTAGTCATTGTAATCATTCAATTCAAGATAATTAAAGATTTCTCTCTTTCTTTCAATCTAATATGGTATTAAAATCAGGTTATCATTGGATTTAGGCTTACGTCTATGAACTAATGTATCCTATCCCAATCTATTCTAGTATTTATACCATTTTTCAACCGACTACGTCATTATTCAACCGATGCAGCTAGAAATCACGGTGAATCCGAGCAGCAGATTACAGATTCTGATTCGGATCTCCCAAGTGATGGTCACCTCCGACAATCTCACCAAAACGCGCGATTCAAGAATCACACTTTCTTCATCCGTTTATCTCAGATCTGACCTTCATAGATCTAGTCCAATGGCGCTCCAATGGGTTGTGTGCTAGGCTACGCGGCGGGAGCTGAGGCGTTCATGCTCCTCTTGGTGAGATGCATGTGCTGCTCAAGGCGTTGCTTGAGAATGTCAGAGGTTCGGGCAAACTCAGTCTCAGTTCGTATCTTAATAGATACGGACAGTCAGCATTGGCAAGCCTAAAGGTGTTATCAACCTCTCCTACAAGCTCAGCGAGCACAATTAACACCATCAGAAAAAGCCAGCAAGTCGTCATCAGACCCAGTTACTGCATTCCTAGCTACATCTAGCTCAGCTGCACCATATCGGCTGCCTCCGCCATATTACAATTCTAATTTCATACACAAGTCTCCCAAAGATTTCCTACAATTCATAACCAAAATCTCTATTTCTAATTAAATTCCCATGATCAAATCATGCACCGGACTTCTATTTATTTTTTCTTTTCTTTCAAAAGAAATCAAACGAGTCTCAAATTGTTGTTAAAAAGGACCAAGATCATTTTATTAATGCTTCAAAATGTCTCCAAAAAACATAAAACAATCAATAGTTTTTTTTAGTCAAAAGAGTTGTTCTTCCTTCTATTTTCCTTCAAGGAGACCCGTGATGTAATTAAAGATCAAATTCATAAATCGAGATGTTATAATTTGAGAGATGTACAAATTCATTATGCGTACCGTACGATGAGTTTGAAGGGGGTGTTAGAGGTATAGTTCGAGATGAGTAAAATTATATAGGAAATATTGTGTAATGTATAGTGTGAGAGATGTTTAGTGTTTAGAAATAGTTAGTTAGATAATTAGTCTATAAATAAAGATTTAGTCATTGTAATCATTCAATCCAAAATAATCAAAGATTCTTCTAATTATCTCAATCTAATATTAGTGCCGGTCTGTGGTTGATCTTTTGTAGCTTACTAAATAACAGTTCATAGGGATGCAAACGGATCGGATATGGACGGATAATAGCAAAATCATATCCATATCCGTTATTATTTTTCGGATACAGATATGGATACGGATACGGATCAGATAATAAACGAATACGGATACAAATCAAATATTATCGGATACGGAATGCGGATACAGATATAATTCAGATAGCTAAATAAAATAATTTATCATAAAAAATAACAACATTGACATATCATAATTCGATGCATAAAATTTAAAAATATTTCTTATATATAATATCCATGTAAAATAAGTCCTAAAAACTATAATAAAACATTATTGATACTGGGCTAATAAAATTTTATCATGCGTCATCACACTGTTTAATATAGTCAATATAATATTCGTATTATTTATGAGTCATGTTCATTAATATTTAATGTTTAATATAGTCAATATAATATTTGTATTATTTATGAGCCATATTCATTAATATTTAATTTTATATTGGATCAATACTTTGACCATCTATACATATTTCAAAGTCATGGATATCCCAAATTTTCAAACTTCCGGATCCGGATAATTATTCATATCCGCATCCGGTTTCAAATTTCATACCGTATCCATATCCGTATCCGTCAAATATTCATATCCGTATTCGTATCCGAAATATATCCGAATCTGAATATTTGTATCCGTTAAAATCTGAATTCGGATCAAAATATTTATGAATAATATCAGATCCGTTACAACCCTAAAAGTTCACCACTTAAATAGTAAAATGAAATGACAAAAAATAAAAAATGAAATCACAATAAACAGATGTTTCTGACAAAAAAATTTATTGTTTCACCTGCTTTATACATCGTGTCAACTGTCAAGTAATCTCTCTGTTTCTTGCTCTTTTTTTGAAGGGAGTTCCTTGACTATCTGTACCTCCGTATTCTTTTTTTTTCGAAGCACTGAGGAATTGTTCTACTGATATTTCACTAAACAGTAAGAAAATTATTTAGAGGGTTATGTACATTCAGATAAGATAAACATCAAATAAATTAAATAGGGAGAATTTATATGTTAGTTTCTATTTTTTTATAAAAAAATAAATTAGTCATTAAATTTTTATTTGCACTAAATTGGTCCTTGAGGTTTTAAGTAAATATCAAGTTGGTCGTTAAACTTTCTAAGAAAAATCAAATTGCTCCCCAAATTTTCTATAAATCAAATTAATCCTTGATCTTTTGATATAAAGTCAATATGGTCCTTGAACTTAAAAAAATAAATTGATCCTTATAGTTCTATTTAAAAGTTATTTATATATTTTTTACTTTCTAAGTTTAAACAAAATATAAATAAAAAAAATTATTAAGAAAAATAATTAAAAAATATAGGCAAAGAATATATTAGTTGATGGTACGAATTATTTAAAATCCATTAATCGTTAAAAATAAATATTATCATGTAACAAATTATCTTTTGTTCTGAAAGTCTGGAACCAAATTAGTACTCACGCAAAGGATTAATTTGATATCTTTTAAAAAGTATAAGGACCAACCTAGTCTAAATGAAAGTTTAAGGACTAGATTTTTCATAGAAGTTTATCAATACATAAATTCTCTCAATAAAAAAAGAAAAATATAATTCTAAAAAGGAAAAAACTTCCGAATTAGCCAAGCACATTTAGACGTACTTTTGATCAGCTCTTAAAAAGCAACACGGGGTTTATTCCCCGAACTTGAAATTGCCAATTCATAGTTGCACGGATACGGGATACTAGGACACAAAAAAGCTGATTTGGGTCTTTTTAGGAGCTCAATGCTGTAATTTTTTTTTATCTTATATAATATTATAACAGGAAAGTAAACTTTTGTACAATTGTTGACACAATAAATAGAAAATTCTCTCCATTTCCCACCAATTATCTCCATTTTCTTCCGGATATCTCCATGAATCTCTTAAATGTAAACTCAAGAATCTCTATTTCTATCTCTATCTCTATATCTGCTCCTTATTAAACACGTAAATATCTTGATTTTACATAGGTCTAGATTTTTTATTAGATTTCTAGAGCTAATATTAATCACCGAATTGAGTTATTCGTTAAATAATGTTACTATCTTTATAGCGATTTGTGTTGAAATTATAATTTTTCTCTCAATTTTAATTGTTATACGAAATGCTGCATATTTTAGGAGTATAATTATATATATTATTTTGTTTTTTGTTTTTTTAATTATCATCAATTATGAATTTTAACTTTTTCTTAAATTCTAAATGTCAATTTTTTTTAATTATGTATTTATTTTACATTAATTACTAAATTATTTTCATTTTTATTTCTTTTTTTCACAGTAAGATATGAATTTATATATTTTTAAAAGATATCACCTAGTAAACACAAGTACTATTAGAATATAAAAATCAATAATCATTGTACTATCCTCAAAATTTATTTCATTTTTTTAAATAAAGAAACGGCATTTTCCTCTGGCATTTGTCACTGACTTTTCCACGGGTAACTTTTTCACTAAACATAATTTTTTTGTCCTGAAGTTGGTGAGGATAGTGCCGATTTTTTTGTCCTGAAGATATATATATATATATATATATATATATATATATATATATATATATATATATATATGGAAAAAAATATTTACATGCAGTTAGGAAGTTACATAACAAATAATTAAAGTTTTCAATTGTTGGAACCTCCCAGTTTTTTTATATTGGTCTCAGTAATATATCTGCCAGCATGACACAAACACAATCAGATTTTATTTTCAGTACTACGTTATGAGTTTCGTATTCCACAAATGCAAATGATAAACACTAATACTTTGAATAATTTGGTACTTAATTCTTTTTTATCAGAGCTGTGCTTATATCTTACATTTCGAAATTCAAATGGATGATCCAGATCATCAAATATTATATATAAAATCTCCTAGGTGAATAAGTTGTGTATTCTTTAGAATTTTTTCTGCTATTTATTTGAAGGCATAAAAAATCATTATTATTGATTTGCTCAGCAGATTAAAAAAATTTAGAGCCCTCCAAATAAAAAAAAATGAAAAAAATATAAAATTTAATAACAGAGATTTTAATATAGAAATTATACTCAACAGTTTGCATTACCCGTTTGAGTTTCGAAATGCAAGATATGAATGTGAAGCAGGGGAAATGTTGTGCTGTATGCATATTAGAAGAACTCCTGTTTATCATTAATTTTCGTACCAATCATAAATAATAGGTTTGTATTTTAGGGGGTTTTATTTTTTGCAGAGAACAAGTCTGTGGTTTCAATTTGGTGACAAAATATGTTATTATGAAGCGGTTTTGTGATTGTTTTACTCAATTCTGACGCTTATATATTATTTTTCCCTAACAAAACTGTCTACAGATCTTTAATGTTAAAAAAGAAAATTTAATAAAACAACCTTCATTGTTCACAGTATAAAACTGTTAGCCCATTGGAGTTATACTGCAATAGGTTCTCTTTCTTCAGTTGTACGTACACGGCTAAATGAACCGAATCTCTCTCCTTCGAACCACATATGTTCAAAATATCAAATCAACCAAACTGCAATAATGTCAGCCCTATGATTCTATGAAGAATTTAATTATATTTGCCTTTTTTGTTTGCATCAAGAGACCATTTTATTTTATATCATGCATACATACCTCCGTACCAACATTATCGATTGTATTTTAACTCTGAAGAAAATCTTTTCTTATCTTTTTGTGCTTCAAATCGTATGGCGTCCCATCATCCGTAGCAGGTATATTTTATATGTCATGACATATTTTTCCCCACGAACACTCAGTATTAGTACTAGTCAAGCCAGATATATATTAAAATTTAAAACTATGTTCTTCCAGAGCTACCAAATAAAATAAATCAAAGAACATATAGGGAAGGGGATGGAAACGAGATTTGCTTATTCGCAGTTTTGCAGAAATCCTGAATTTCTAGCAGAAGCGTCGGAGGAGGAGACGGTAGTTAAGCACAAAGAACTTTGGAAATTGAAATGCTCCTTGTGTCATATTTTATTTCTTCACCTCGCATTTAATCTGACCGTCACCGTGAAGAACTCTTGGTTTCGTGGGAGAAATTATTAATTGTGGTTTGTTCTGGGTAGTGTGTTAAAATAACCTCGACGGGTCAGATCCGACCCGTGTAATCCGTGACCGTAATCTGTCCCGCCCTGACTCATGATCCAATCTGTCAAACTTATGACCCGTTAGAACTGACGGGTTTAGCAAAGGCGCGAGAAAAAATTGAAAAAACACTCATACTAGACTCGACCTGTTTTGGATCTGTCCTGACCCGACCCGTCCATACCGTGATAACCCACCCCGACCCGACTCAAAAAACCAGTGCAAACCCGACCAATACCCAGTAAACTCGAGAAATTCAAAAAATACGGAAATTTTTTTTTTTGTCAAAATTATAAATAGTTATATATTTTTAATATCTTAATAATTATTTTTGAATTTTTCAGATTTTTTGAGAATTTATTTGAATTTTTATGGATTATTTTTGAATTTTAGAGAAAAAAAAATCCGCCTACCCGACCTGACCCACCTTTGGACCTGACCTGTCTCGACCCACCGACCCGACGGGTAGCGGTCAAACCCCTCAAAATAGACCCATCCTAACCCGTCGACCCGTGCAAACCCGCCCCATCCCGACCCGACTCGTCCTGTTTTTAATACACTAGTTCTGGGTAGGGCTGCAAGAAAATTTCGTAATTCATAATTCGTAATTCGTTCGATGTTCGATTCGATTTTAGTTTGCGTTCAGTTCGTTCGATTAGATTTTTTTGTTAGTTTGATTCGAGTTGGTTCGATAATTTTTTTAATGAAGTAATTCGAGTTCGATTCGTAATAATTCTCTATGTAGTTATTTGCATATATTTTTAACCATTTAGTCAATAATATATACAATAACATAATTATTTTATTATAGTATTAATAAGATATTATTCATATATTATTAAATATTTTAGATCGAATTATTTATGATAATATAAAAATTAAAATAATTGAGTTCGTTTAATTTAGTTCAAATTTTATTTAATTCAAAATAGTTTCAAAATCAAAATTAAACACGGATGAGTTCCATTAAATTCAAGAGGAGGTGATGAGTGATGTGATGTGATTAGACAGGAAATCATTGTTCTTGCCTCCCTCTCAATTTTTCATTTCCCTCCATTTGCTATCAATGGAGGTTCTAAGAGGTTGGTGAATTGTGATTTATACAAAATGATTGAATGCATAGTTATGGTCCTTTATGGAGTTGCCATAGATCTGCGCGAATCATGACGCATCTAAACAGATCTTTCCTGAGCCTAGTTTGCAATTTTGCATCCACGGGACCTCGGCTGCTTCTCTTCTTCATCCTGCCAGAATTGTAGCGATCTTCTTATGCCGATTGTGAAGCACGGTGCTTGGCGACATATTTTAGGCTCTCTCTAAATATAGTTATAACTTCGATTTGGGAAACGTACAGCGATGTTAAAAATTTGACGTTCGGATATAATATGAATATAATTTGAAAATAGTTTGTTTCATATAATATAAATAAAATATATATTATAATCATAAAATATTGAAAATATATTAAAAACAATAAAATTTCATATAACATAATATATAATTTTTTTTTTCCGAATAATTCATGAATAAAATGTTTTTTTGATCCAAAAAATGCACAACTGATGAATTATTCGTGAAACATACGGTTATGGGTGAAAAACGAATTATTCGTGAATCTTGTTATTATGCCTCTAAAAACAGTTAAGAAGTATGGTTAATTTAATCAATTATAATAATTATTTTACTCATCAATCTCCTTCTTTAGTTTTATCAAAAAAAGTTTATTTTAATCATTCGATACTCAAAATTTAACGGATTAAAATTGTTTTAATTCATAACAGAATCTCTCAAAATATTAATATATACAATTTCAGGGAGGAATTAGGGCCGTCAGTAGATAAGATGTAGCATGATTTAAATATGGATTCACAAGAAAATTATAAGATTCTTATGTAAATTTATATTTAATTAAAATTTAAAGATTCAAATATAAATTAATATTTATTTACATAGCGGATATAATATCAGATTTTATATTAGATAATTAGAGTATTTAAAATAATAAAATATATATTTAACATGAATAAATTTTGTGCAATTTAGATTACAAAGTATAATTCAATATCTAAGTACTAATCTATACTATTATATAAAGCATCTAAGAATTGGAGGGTCCATTTTTGTCATGGTAATTTTTTATTATACCCATTTTATCCCTCAATTAGACGGATAATATTTATTTTTGGTTGATCGAACGTTTGTGATTGCGTCCATTGATCTCCTCTTTCTCTCCATTTCTTTCTTGTATATACTATTATTTCCATAATATTATTATTTTTATTTAGCAACCTTGTGCATATTTGGTAAGAAATTAATAGTGATAATATATGTTAAAATAATTTACTTTTTTTGCCATAAAAATCATGAATCATTAACTCATATTGTGCAAAAATCTCATCCAAGATTAAATATAGTCTTTATTATAAGTTTTCTCTATAATTTGGTGAATTTATAATTTAATATTAGATAAATATAAATTTTTTTATCTTATAATATTTTAATGTTTAAATAAAAGAGTTTGCTGTAACGGGTATATAGCTAGTTTAACTAACATGCTTTAGAATTTTTTTTATCATATACATTTTACTACTCTTAAAAAGTAATATCCTTTTATCGGACTTATAATGACTTTGGATTTAGAACATGCAACATCCAAATAATACTTATAACTACATGCAATTTGAAACACTATATAAATTTAAAAATATATCTTTTTTTCTATTTTAAGATTTTTTGAATGATTGAAAAACTATATTTTTAAGATTTTCTTAATAATTATCATCATGTGATTGCGATCAATAATACACCACATGCGTTCGAAAAAGTATATGTAGTTTTTATATGTAAAGGTAAATTTTTATATTTGTATTTAAAAATGTACGAGTTTACGAGTCTATCGACTTGATTTTTTTTTACTAATGTAATCCGATTCAGAGTATTTTTTGGATGAAATTTATTAATTTTGCATTGGTCATACATAAGACATATCGACGACAATGCGTAAATTTTACCAAAGCGACGTTCTCACATTAAAAATATTCAAATTTAGAGTTTATATCGAGCATATCAGATGACTAGATAAAAGTTGGCAACGTAATGCAAAGTTGATAATCGATTTATAGCACTCTTGGACAATCAAGTAAATTCTCAAATTTATAATGTTTAATGTGAATAATTCCTTCTTTTAAGAAAAATAAGCTGAACCGTTCACATACTTTTCCTTCTAAGTGAATTTTTTTAAGCAATCATTCTAATTAAGTTAATTGTTTGCATGGGGTGTATTTGGATTCTAACATAGCATTGTCCCCTGAACCATTTTTATTATTCTAAATTTGAAGCAATCTAAACATAATTTAGCATTCTGAAATAGCTTTAGATTTGCGCCATTCTATTAAAACTTTCAAATGTTTGTCCAGTAGAATTGTGATAATTTTGAATTAGTAATTTTTTTTAACATACCAACTAATAACTAAAAGATAATAATAAATAGATAATAATCTAATAATTATTAAATATAACAAAAGCATAACAACAATAATAATAATTAAACTAAATAAATTATTAATAACAATAATAAAATCTATAATAATAATAATAATAAATACAGAAATAGTCGATAATATTAAATAATATAATAATCAATAATAATAATACCAACCATAATCATTAATAATAAAATAATAGTAATAATAATAACATCCGTAATAATAATAATAAATAAAATAATAATCATTAATATCAAATAAAAAAATTTATTTTATTCATTCTATCCATCACTATTTTAAAGTTATAATTCAAATAATATATTATTAATTTAAAATAATAAAAATTAACGTTCTTCTCATACTTTATAAAATATCACTAATCTCATATTATTTCTACACTATAAACCCAAAAATTAACATTCTTACACTAATAATTTCACCGTTCGAACGCACCCATCGAATTTGTATTGCTCCAATCTAAAAGAAAAAATAAACCGTTCGAACGCACCCATCGAATTTGTATTGCTCCAATCTAAAAGAAAAAATAAAAAATCTCTCGTCACAGTCTATTCAACTGTGCTCTTGCAGCTAGCACGCACTACGTGACAGAGGTCATTTCTTGCAATACCATTAAATGATTGAATACGTTGAAGAAATACGTTGACTTGTACTTTGTCTTTTAATCTTTTTTTCCCTCGGTAAATATTAATTGTCCAAATAAATGGACTGCTTAACATGTTTTTTCCATTAAAAAATGTATTTGTAAATTGTAATGAATGAAAAAAATGGAAATCAATTAATTTTGCAAAGAAACATTTGGTATTAAATTTTTGTCAATATTTATTTATGATATTTGCTCGATACATACTTTTCATAAAAAATGAAAAATTCTTTTGAAAAAAAATCACAAGTATAAGCTTGGGACAATAAAGACATTAATGGTTAAGTAAATTTATCCCAACTAGCACTGCACGAAACTAAAAAATAAATGAATAATAAAGATTTAAATAGCCTAATTAATTTGAATTTACATTAATAATTTAAGAGCTAAGTTATTTGCACAGTCTAACTAAGGATGTGATTTTAACTCGGGCTCTTTAAATCTCAATTTTTCTGACTGCATCATACTGACATTAAAGTTATATCCGTTGACTGACCTCATCATCACAGTAAATAACTTAACTCTTGGAGTAGATTTATTTATTAGTTAGATTGCTTGAGAAAAATTTCAGTTTCCACTTAAACTCCTGTACACCTGCAGTACGAATAGAAACGGAGAGGATAGTAAATAAAGAAGGAAAATATTAGAGGCGGTGGGTCTAAGTGTAACGCTAGAGAGGAATGCGCAGAGTGCAAATTTATACGGATAATATTTGATAGTATTTGATTTGTTTCTAAAAAATTTAACATAATAATTCAGATAGAAAATGATGTGAAAATAATTTTCAATCATAACTATTTGTATTTGAATACTAAATATATAATATTATATTTAATATACATTATATAAAATAAATATCATTCATTGAATATATATTATCAATTTTAATATTTTTAAAATTAGAAATATATGTTTAAATTAATAATAATATTGATACAAAATCACTAGTTTAGTTTAATTTTATATTTATCTTTGATACAAAATCACTAGTTTTGGATAGTGCGGAAATCATTAGATCAACAAACTTTGTACCCATCTAAAAAATAGCAAAAAATTTCAAAAAAAATATAAAATTTGATCTCAAAAGATATTTCAATATTAAGATCATGTTCAACGGTTTGAATCGGCCATTTAAACTTTTAAATTTGAAATACGGACATGAAATACAAAAAGTTTGGTGCTCCATGAAACTCGCTAGTCTATCTCTCTCTATATATAATTCATATTCGTATTCAAAATTATGACTATTCAAATTAAAAAATATTTATATTTATATTAAAAAAAATAAAACGAATATTAATATAATATTAATTAGCCCGACCGTATCCGATCCCTTGCACCTCTAGGTGGCTAGGATGCGTCTCCCATCCAATCGTGTTTCACTCAGTCTTTGAACTGTACTCTTCTCTCCCATCTCCTTCCTACCAGTCTACTCCTCTCCAATCTCTCCTACCCCACCTCACCAGACAAGCAGACACCTTTTGCTTCACACGTCCCCTCTCTCTCTCTTTTTTTTTTGAAGTGAAGCCCGTAGGCATTTCTTCTCTCTTCTCTTTTATCCCATCATCCTCTCGAGTCTTGACTCTTGACCAGTCTGCACACCATCCATGCAATACCTACCTTTATGCAACGAAATAAATATCCGCCCCTCCCCACTATTAGATGCCTCCGTGGCACCGCCGATAACCAATCAATCGTTTGGTTTGATCGTTCGTTCCGTTCCCCACTCATTTCACACCACGCCTCAAGTCGTGTCAAGGTCTGAATGAATGGGAAAAGTTTGTGTGAAAGCCTACTTGCTTGTTTTTATTTTTCCAAATGAGAATATCAGGATGTAGCTAGCCGATGTAGGTCATACGGGGCTATGAATGTA
Source organism: Schoenoplectus tabernaemontani (assembly GCA_037127355.1). Classification (NCBI taxonomy): domain Eukaryota; kingdom Viridiplantae; phylum Streptophyta; class Magnoliopsida; order Poales; family Cyperaceae; genus Schoenoplectus; species Schoenoplectus tabernaemontani. The sequence goes on from CM073742.1 coordinate 2,819,635, forward strand.
GGTAACATGTCGTAGTGGTATTCTCCCATACTTGGAGAAAAACGAACACGTTACCTGCACTGGTCCCGTTTGTCTGAACTACTTCGGTCTTTGGAGTTTGGACGGTGACCAGCTCTGTTTCACAATGTGGCAATTAATGCGTTTATAAATAGTACCTGTAGCTGCTGGTACGCGAGTAGTTGATTTCTTTTGGTTTTATAATGTATTTCTTAATATGAATGACTACGAATTTGGGCTTTCGGCATTTAAAGGCTAAAGGATGGAATTGAATGTGCTGGGCTTATTATCTAGAAGCAGTGGTTTTAATACTGGGGCTGTTGCCTGGTCCATACTACTGAAACTACGCAAGTGGATCAAGTATTAAACCCAACTTGAACTGAGCACTGCAATTCTGCAACTTAATAATGGCACATTGTGTTATTTATTACAGTTTATGTCATTACTCATGTAAAATTTTCTTTGTTTCTTTATAACTATTTAATTACATCGATCAGGCAGTCATAATTAACAGAAGTTATGCTTTCAAAAGAAACATTACCGACTAACAGCATGGCTGTTATATTTATTTTTATTCTGGTACGATGTACCTACATAATACAAGCATGCATTAAAGTGAAAAACAAATTATAGGAACAATATTTATACTCAAGAAATCACTATATATCTAACTAGTAATTAAGAGTGTTACTGTTTATTTTCATCCTGTTATAATGTTCTGGTCCTTCAAATTACATGAAAGTATTCACACTAAAAAATAATATGTAGAAAACTCTACTGGTGCTACTCCAGGATCATCCTTTATAGCCATCAAATATCCCTTTTTCTTCTCCAAATATGCCATTAAGAAAGCCACCATGATGCCTCCTGTAAACAACCTCATGGGTTTCCTCTCCTTACCATTTTTAGCGACACAATATGTCAAATTCCCTCTCAGCCCCTTGGTTTCATCATCAAGCATATGCATGTGACCATAATCCTTTGCCACAATAACACGCTGGTGCACCACACTCATTGAAAAACTGTTCATGGCTTACTCCTTTAGGCGCCGTGGGAGGGAACAAAGCGTCTCGTTGGAGCTCACCTAGACCAGACCCAACAACCAAAACTGGCATGTCGAGTTTGAGTGAATTAGGAGTGTATGTTACGATAGAAGGTGGAGTTTGTTTTCCTATGTCCATATCATCCACATGATCAATTCCAATAAGAGCATATATGTTTATAGAAGAGCTTGCAACTTTGCGTAAGGCGAGGGCAAACGTGACTTTTCCACCACGGCTGTGACCGGCAATTGATAGTTTGGTTAAGTTGGGTTGTACAAGTGGTGGGAGAATAGAGGCCAAGTTTTGGGCAAGCCAATCTAGTAGGGATGAAGCTGATTTTTATCTCTTCGGTTGTATCTGCTCCTGATACTACATATAACTGCCATTAAGTTAACAGAATATTAAGAAGAAAACATTGCTAGAGCTGCTACTAAGGAAAACTCATATTGATTAAATCTAATTCGCACTTGATCTTAGTTCAGATCACTGGTATTTTAATTCTTTGGTTCAAACAATATTTTTGCAAGATATCAAGAAAATGTAAATAAGACGTTTAATATATGCTATACAATTATATTTAAAGTAAATTAGACCAAGATTTTTTGTTTAAAAAAATGCATAGCACAAGTTACTGTTGTTTTTGAAACCAAAAACTATATTTTTTAAGGCACTGATTAATTGGGAAATCGGCTTCTCAAAATTCGTCTCATTATTTTGGACCAAGGGTTACAATAGAAGGAGGTATAAACTGCGTCAGAATGTTGTGTAAACAAATAATTAACCAGCAGGACTGGACTATTTGTCCTTATAAATGAGAAAGAATTACATATTTTATCTCCTTTGATTGCTAGTTTGGTACAAATTGTGATTTGTTAGAATATAATCTGAATTATTTTATAATTAGTTGGGCTTATATCTTTATTTATATCTTTATTTTGTAATAGACTAAAGGAGAGAATAAAAATCATTTTGAGCTTCTAACAGTTTTTTTTGCCTTTTACTCTCTTCAACAGAAACTTTAGATCCGTCGGAGAGGCCGTGCGACGGCTTCTCTGTTTCTCACCTCGCCAATTCTTACTCTAACAAACGCAATTCTACTTGAGTACGAAATTGTCCTCTTTAGATTGATAATTGTCCTATTTAGAACATGTTCGCACTAACAAAGAGCATGAGTTTGTGCTTTCATTTCTTCAGCCAAGTTTCTTAGTCGTCTGTCATTTTTGTTGTCTGATCAGTTCCGCTGTTGGGTACTTGCTCAACCATCGCTAGGCGATATTATCTCGGTGAGCTGCTTGAAAATTAGACAAAAGTCGAGGTGATCCTTTGGTAGACCACGACAGTAGATCGTTGCTTCCGCTTGCATCGCGACACCATCTCCATTTTCAGGCGCTAGGCGCTCTTGTGAGCCGCGATAGTAGATAAGAGTTTGGATTTCATTTATTTTCTCTGGACCGCGCATACACCATTTTCTTCAAAAATTGTGCGGTGAGCCGCGATTGTGGACCAAATACTCTTTTTCTGTGGATCGCGACATGGACCAAGGTTTAGATTATTCATTTTTCTTCTTTATGGACCGCGTGAATAGACCAAGTTCACTTATTATCCAATTAATCAAGTGATTTGTTGTAGATCGTGAGTGGAATTTGGAATATGTTGGTCAAGTTAGAAATTTAATACTGAGGTCATTTAATCAAATTGGAGAATTGAATAATTATTTGGAGATTTGTGATTCGGTGTTTGTTTGAAGATGGATATGAAATTGTTGACGACGAATGTTTGGTTTGAGTATTGGTTGAAGGATTGAGTAAAGTAATTTGGGTGAGATTTGTTTAATTCTAAGAGTTTAAAAATTGTGTTATTTTTGGAGGTTTCATAGGGTTTTGTTTTGAGCATTGTGATTATGTTTTCGCTTGAGCTGATTTGCAGATAAATTCTTTTGTGTAATAATTATCTTTAAGGCTGATGTTGGCATGGTGATGATTATGGTGCATGACGAATGTTTCATGTTTGACGGGAGTGAGACACCTCCCGTATTTGATGAAAAACTTGATCTGTGTTTGAGTGCTTTTGGATATGTCGACATTTATGTTTGAAAGACGGGTAATGTCTTTTAACAAGCTAATTTGTCATTAGTGATACTATCTCAGATTATACATCAAGTTGTTTCCTTCCCAATCCATTATACATTACTTGGCTCATCTCAAGGTTTCGTGCATCGTGTGAGTAGACTCTCACTTCTGATTTAAATGGTCATTGTTTATGTTCTTTGATTATAGATTTTTGATCATTTAGTGAGATTTATGTGATTCCAGTGTTTCTGAATTGATGGTAGTGTTTTGTTGAATTAACGATTGATGAATTGGGTATTGGTGTTTTGTGGAACTTGAGGTATGTGATGATAGTTGTGATTGAAGCTTATTTTATTTTTGGATGGATTTTGAAATAGTCTTTTCGTAGCACCATTAGAACCTTGCATATATGTGTGCCTTGTCGTTTCCATATTTATACTCTCTTGTGATATTAAGCATTTGTTACCTTAGAGATTGTGTGATTAGTATCAACGTTTGTTGGGTTGGTGTTAAGACAAGAGATTATGCATTCTAGCCGATCATTAATGAGTTGAGATAATCATCAAGAATATGAAGTTGTGTTGACTTGAGTTATGTATTATGAGAGCTTGATATCATTTACTCTTTTGTGGTTTGGATACTTGGATGTTGATTGTGACATTCATTTCGGTTTTGAAGGAGTGATGTTAGGTATGATCGGATGTTCTGAGTTGACATAGTTTTTAATTAGTGGTTGACGGTACCTTTGTTGTTCCAATTTTGGGATGTTGATATTCCATGAGATTTGAAGATTTGGATTGGCACCTTTGTTGTTTCGAATTTGGAGATGTATGTGCTTCATGTGATTTGAATTTTTTATCATCTAATGGGTTGTATGGATGCGGGTATTATATTTTGAGACTATGTCGTTGTCGCTCGAGAGATTGTACAATTTGAATTTTAACTTTTTATTCATCGTTAGTCAATCATCGAGATCGAGTTTGTGGCAATTATTTGAAACTATGAAGGCATTGAGTCTAGTTCGGATTGCATTAAGGTTCTACTCATTTTTCGGTGTTGTGTTCATTGTGTTTGGTCTAGTAATTTTGCTTGTAACACAATTTCAGTTAACATGAAGTTTGATACGGTTATTTGTGATATTTTATTTTAGTCTTGTGCTAACTTTTATTGCTAGTTTTTGTTAATTGTGTCTTTATATTTTTTATATTTTATTTAGATGAGTTTTTATGTTTAGTTTATTTTTGATACAACTCGGTCTAAAATGTAGATTGTTAGAATATGACCCGAATTATTTTGTGACCCGTTGAGCTTGTATCTCTATTTATATACTTACTTTGTAATAGACTTAAGGAAAAAGATAAATATAATCATTTTGAGCTTAGATTTTTCTGTATGTTGCTCTCTCCAGCAAAAATCCTAGATCCGTTAGGAGGCTGTGCGGCGATCTCTTCGACCCTTGACTCACTAACTCTTACTTAAAATATATAATCCTATTTGAGCACAAGATTATCCTATTTGGATTGATGATGGTCGTGTTTAGAGCTTGTTCGGCGCTAACATGATTATTACTTCCGAAGTTCCGATGAGGAATAACCTATCCCAGTATTACTCAGTTGGGTACCCCTTAAAATGGATAAATTCCATCTGAACCAAGTAAAATTTGGTCAATTATATTATTATTGTTGTTGTTTTATTTTCGGAGGTGTACATAATTAAGCAAGTAAATAATACGTGGAAAATATGAAAGATACCTGAGGACCAATCACAATGAATCCATGAGAAGCAATGTGGGTAAACAACTGAGAGTAGAAGGAATTATAGAGCTGATATCCATGGAGAAAACCACAACTGGATACTCTCCCTCTTCCACTGGAGATGCAACAAGAAGAGGTTTGGGTGGTGTCGGATGAGATTTCTCTGCTGTCATACATTTCTCTGTTTCAGCAGTAAACATCTTCACATGCTTGCTACCTGTCTCGAATACATACATGACAGAAGCCATTAAATTCTGAGCTTTTTCCTTTTCACACTGATTAATATTTGAAGTAGCTCTGTTGAGTTCATAATGCGCTCTTCATTAGAGGACAGTAGAGGCTTCGTGTCGTTTAGAGTTCAGAACACCTCTCCTTATCTCTTGGAAGATATTTCTCATTCTGGGCTGGGGCATGTCAATGTAGAAAATGATAGTTTCTAATAATCTAAATTAGAAAGATGGATCTTTTCTCTTTGAGGACCCATGTGTGTGTGTGTTTTCATTTGACAATCCCAGGTTATAAACCGGTTTTAAATTCTTTTTTTTTCAGCCTATGTGGTAGTGTGCCTTTTTTTTTGGTGTGTGTGTGTTTTCATTTGACAATCCTATTTACAATCTAAATTAGTTATATTGGGCTTTAAGGTTTTCCGATAGATTTCATTTTGATTTTAGATGTGCAATAGAGTGTAGGTGTGATATTCTGAATCTTTTATGTTATTTTGAGTCATATTATCTCTTGTATTGTGATTATTTTATTGAAAACTTTTTATATAATTGATGTTTATTCAAAAACTATATACATGTGTGATTAGAGTTGGTAGATCGATAGACTAATCATAAGACGAAGAATGGATACTGCAAACAATATATAAAGCATTATGAACTAAAAGTATCTGACCAAACCTACAAAAGATCATCAAAAATTTGCAAATTGATATTGAATCAAATATGAGTTATTAAATATATATAATCCACATTCCACGTTCTTTGGAGCATAGCAGTCGATCAATAAATATACTATTTTGTGAAAATAAAATTGACATCAAATATATTATTTTTTTCGCAAGTATACATACTTTAGGGACCACAAAATAATAGTAATAGGAAAATGTATATAAACAGCTCACTATATCACAACGGTATATCAAATTAGCATGATAATTATTCATCATTTACTATATTCTCTTCGATTATTTTCAACATTAATAAAAGGGTGTCTCCAATACACCACTTTTTTCTGGAGAAACTGTTCTCAGATGAATAAAAACAAATACCTTGCTTGAGAAAGGAAATATTGACGCTGGTGGCATCTGGTTCGTTAATCTAAAGGAGCTTGTAATCCGAGCCTTACGATTGATTGAGGGGTATATTGGTCATGTGAGATCTGACTTCTGAGAGAGAGAGGGGAAATATGAAATATATATGTGACAATGATTTTGTTTAATGATAAAGAAAAGAGAGGGTGCAGTGCATCCCGATGCCACCTTGGCCTCGTATTGATATTGTCTCTGTTTTGCTTTCGCACCACCAATATGCTCTCTACGTCGAGTTCACATCGTTAGATTACTTTACTCGATAAAAAATTGCGAGAATAAAAAATGTCAAAGTTCAGCAATATCCCCTTTTATATCCGTGTACAATGAAGATAATTTATCAAAACCTATATATTTCCTAAAAAAAATAAAAAAATTAGAAACATACTGTGATGTAGTGAGCTGTTTATATACACTTTGCCATATCATCTCTCAGTTTTTGAATAGAGAGATGATATGGGAGAGCTTGAGAAAAGATGAGTGCTAGAGAAAGGAATAACAAATGGCACAAGGAAGAGAAGAAGAGTCAAGGAAGAGAAAGATTGGACAGTTGAAAAGAAATAAAATTTTCTAGACATCATTCTTAAAATTTATGTAAATTTCTCCTCTTACTTGTGGGGCTGTAAGTTTAGATAGTATATGAAGTTTAATAAACCATGTACATGCATGTTTTTTTGATTTCTATCTTGAAAAGGCAAAGTTATAGCAAAGTGTACAAATATCTCCAGCCAAGCAAAAAAATCATCATTATTTCAAAATAAATTATTTATTATAGAAATATATTATAGATCTCCCATTAGATCATTACAAAATAAAAATATTATCTTCTTTTCCTTATTGGTCCAAAATATGAGTGGTGTCAATAATGATAACATGAATGAAATATTTGTGGGTTCAAATTAGTAGAGAGATAACAAAAATAAATACAAACTCTTATCATTTAAACATGAAATCAAATATATTTTGAGAAGTTAGTGGTGTCAACTGCACCCACTGACCACTACATAACTCTGTCATTGTTCATACTAATTGATATTTTAAGATAATTGTTAATGAAATTTATAAAAAATATAAGTTTATATAATTTGGACAAGTTAGAAAATAACTAGTTTGGTAGATGACTAATTTTCTATAAAATTTATACAAGAATTGACTCAAAAAGGATAGTGCAAGAACACAACAACTAAATTAAATATTAGATGCAATATGCTATGAGAATTCGATCAAATATCATTTGCCAAAAAGAGCAATTAATGTAAAATAATGAATCGGCAATTACAATTAAGAAATGTAACTTTTTTTTTAAAATTTAGAATATGAATTGCTAAAAAGTGTAAGTGCTGAAAAGTTAAGAAGATCAAGGTTTTAATGGAGTTTGGTTATAGAAACCTATGCCTCTGAAATCCGTTTTAAGAATGGAATACCGATATATTGATTCAAAAATATTTTATAATTAGAAGTTTTATTTTTTTTACAAACATTAGTGCAAGAAGACTAAAATCTATCTAATAAAAAATAAAATACAACAAATGAGTACCGAAGGCTCAGAAAAGTCAGTTAAGAGCTGAAGAGAAATTGAGCCACAACTCAATGGTTAGAACTATAATGTAAGCTCAGAAATTAATACATGAAGCTATTTGATTTGGTTAATGTAATATCTTAATTTTTTTATGTTTGTGAGGATAGAAAGTATGGGTTCTTTGTTAGCTTTGGAATGAGTTCTCAGGTTGCTTAGGATAGTAAGAGTTTGATCAGTTTGGACAATTCTGAAGTAAATCCTTAAATAGAGTTCTTAATAAAAAGCTCTTAATATTCTTGAACCGTTATAATATATTTTTGATCTTGAGTTTCGAAGAATACCCTTGTCAGAACTTTATAAAATGTTGCAACGGTTCATAAATGAATAGGATGAACCGTTATAACGATATCAGAAAATATTAAATGTTTTATAAAATATTAACAATAATTTAACTAGTTTGACCAATATTATGACAAGGTCTACTGTCTTCGGAATCATTATAACGATTCAAGAAAACGTTCAACGGTTCCCAAATCGTTAACACTTTATGAATCGTTACATAACGATGCACTATGTTAACTAGAAGTATTTTCCGTCTTAGTAATTTTTGAGATGATTAATGATCCGTTATAACGGTTAGTGAACTGTTGTAATGTTTTACTGCACATAACACATTTTTTCTTACAATACTCATAAAAAATTTAAGATTTTAAATTATAACTTTACATAATTATAATACTATATATTCAGTGAAATTTCTTCAATAGTCTTGAGTATTTTAAACCTTGATATCTGAAAACATCAATAGGATCTTATAACAAATATCTTAAAATAACATATTAAATTCAAATATATTTTATAAAATAATAAAATTAAAGAAATTATTAAATATGTAATTAATAGTGAAAATTAAAAAGAATAGTTCTTCTTACCAAATTTCACAACAAGCACTTCTGCCATTTTTGCATGCTTTTTTCAGCTTCAATTTTGATTTTTCTCCTAGCAAGTGCGAAAAGTAGGGGCGGATGCAGGATTTCGATCAGGGGGTCAATAATCGGATTGTAATAATTTATCGGATTTAAATCCATTAACTAATCAAATACTAAATAAAAAATAATAGTTCAACATATATTCTTATCTAATAAAAATGATCAAAATTATATCTTTTTAATATTAAAAATAATAAAAATAATATATAATCATGTCAATTATGAAAACTTTTCTATACGGAACTTAAAATTTTGTAACATTTGTATAATTACTTAATTATCCATAATATTAAATATTTCCTTCTCAATAAAAAAATTAGATAATTTAGAGGAGTCAAAAATTAAATTCAAAGGAGATCAAATTAACAAAATATTAACTTAAAAACACTACTTTTGAAAATCCAGGAGTCAGTTTACCCTATTGGCCGTTATTACATCCACCCGTGACGAAAAGCATATACAAATTCTTTTAGTTCATATGGTACACAATTAATGTTGACTTTGGGATTAAGAATTATGTTTTATTTTGAATAATTTTATCTAATTTTGGCTTGGAATTATGCAATTCAGTTCCGCCAATGGCTAAAAATAGAACGAAAAACAAAGAGGGAAAGAGAGACCAGCCGACCAAAGTCTCGGTATAGGGAATTCTAAAAATTTGCTTCGAAGTTGTTACAAAGTTGTACTGAAGATTAGCATATCAATTCTAGGGATATGGATGAGGAACTTTGTGAATTGTATTAGCAATTTATGATGGGATAGAAAAAACAATTCTAATATTGTTGTTGAATGTCCATGATTTAAGAAAGTTGAAAATTATCAAACGCCGAAACTTTCTGCATGTACCTAATTTGAAAATAGATTGTGGGAACAAAATGCATGAGAGATCCGGCGAAATCGTTGCAAATAAAAAAAAGTTGCATTGAATAAATGTGAGCAATGCAGAAAGTATAGGGTAATAAATTATTTCGTACGATTATCACAATTTTCTCTTTAATAGGGTAATAAATCATTTCCACATCTGCATTGATTATCTTATTTCCACATTCATCTTCGTTATTCTAATTAATGGAGGTGACCATTAATGAAATAACGTTCGTTGCAGTTATACGTAAATGTTATTTTGACGATAAATATTAGATAAACAACAAGTAAACTTCATTATTATTATTATTATTATTATTATTATTATTATTATTATTATTATTATTATTATTATTATCATCATTACTAATATTATTATTGTCATAAATTTCAGGTAAGTATTAGTTGAAGGACGGGTAAATTATTTTATTGATGAGCTAATAATCATTGATAAGAAAAATGGCATTTTTGTTGGTATCTTTAAAATTATTTTATACTTTATTTATGTTAATAACATAATTATTTATTTTAAATGATATTTATTTCTGCTACTTAATTTGATAAATATCACCAGCTAGCTGAAACTCAATATCACATTGTGAGCATTTTAAATTCCCACCCGTTCCATTTTTGTGTGCTCGAGGTTGAGCCGTTGAAGTCAGGATGTATGTGAGGAACAATGTTGATTCAAGGATTGGAGTAATTCTAATTTATGCTTGAAAAAATTAATGTTGTTTATGTTGAAAGTCGTAGGTTCAAAATTCAGAGATGTCTTTTTTATGGACATTTAAAAAAATAGAGAAATTTGATAAATATCTCTTAAAAATTTAAAAATTAGAAAAATATCACCTTAAAATTCACATTCAAATGTCACAAACTCAAATAAATTAATTTTTTTATCATGTAACCTAGTAACAGTATCAAATTGATTATCAATTTACACTATGGGTGTCAATGAGTCAGATCTGCATCAGATATTCATTATTTTATTATTTTTCTCAATTCAACTAAACCAATATATTCAAAATCGGATCAATTTTTTGACGATCGGAGTAAAATAATTAAATATTTATTAATTATTTTATAAATTTAAACTATTAAATAATAATTACTTTATAATTAATCTTAGTTAAAGTATATATAAAATTTAATTAGTGTTAAATCACAAAATAAATTAGAAAAAATATAACTAAAGGAGTAAGATGGGGTCGACTCGTACTGTTGTTTGGTGTTAGGAATTATTTTTTCTTTTTATGCTATCATAATTAATTCGGTAATGACCGAGAATTTGACGTAGTAGCATTGGTTTTCTTTTTCTGAAATATTATCATAATATTTGGCCGTGCACATATGAGGTGTAGTTGACAATGATAGTGTAATATTTCGACTAATTAAGAAAAAGGAAAGAACGCAAATAAAGAGAAGAAAAAAAACAAGGAGGAAGATAGTAAACATAAACTTTTGAACATTCTTTTTCTTAAGAAACTACATATGTCGGCTCTTTTATATAAATAAAAAAAAATCATTACGGACCATATTTCCAAATTATAAAATATATGGCAAAGTAAATACCAATTTTACTCTAAATTTTTACACCTCTTTAATTTTTCTAATTATCCCATTAACAACGGCTTATATTTATTATATCTCTGCCATTAACAACAGCCTATTGAGAGCGCCATCCTTTAAATATGGTCAAATAGTTACAATATTAATTTCATAACAGAAAGATGAGATTTCGACCTAAGAATTAACTCTGTTAAAGCTCATTAATTATACTAAAGGTTGATATCATATATTAAGCAGAGCTTGATTACACTCCAATTTGGAGATCCGTTTCCTTTATCCAGGTATGATGTTAGAAGATTTTTAAAATTGTAACTATTTGTCATAGTAACAAATCTGTTTGATATGAGTAACCTAAATCCTTCATCCTCTTACTGAGCTCTAATTTATCTGTATTCGAACAAAGTTTTGAGCTTAATATGCTTTAATTTTGTTTCAGTTTTTCTATTACTTGTAGTGAAAAGTAAAAAAAAAAAACAAAACAAAGAAATGTAGTTCTTACCATATTTCACGCCATACACATCAGAGTTCTCTTCATTCCGTCATCATGTTTAATTTTAATTTTCTCCTGAAAAAAAGTGCAAGGAGCAAATAAAACAAATCAATACTATGGTTCAAAATACACAATACAATGCAAAATATGGGATTAAATTAATGGTCTGTCCAATTGATAAAATCACTCAAAATGAGAAAACAGAAAGGAAGGAAACAGATACCAATGACTCAGTATATAAATCTCTGATCATATATGATTTTCTCAAGATTTGTGCAGAACAAATCGCGAGGTGACAACCTCTGAAGTTGTACTAAACATAATGCCATTCTATTTGACATGGATAAGGGACCTGTTTGTTGACGTACTACTTGCTACTTATAATTGGAAGAAAAATACCATTCTTATTATTGAAGGTTCATGAATTAAAGAGGTGATCAAGCCACTAAGGTATGTAGAGACTTTCACCATGTGTTACCCAAAAAAAAAAGTAGATTATTATGAGCACAAAATACACGACAAAGCAAAATAATATCAGTATAAATTAAACATAGTACATCAATGATTATTTGATTATACAATTCAGTTGGCATAGGATAAAAATAAAATCCATGACCCGTCCGGCTTTTCTGGACCCGCTCGATCCGATGGCCGATCCGTCCAGCTCAGAGGTCAAAAGGATAGGGCCGACTCGTCCGTTTAATTCGTAGTATTGATAACATATAATATGTATTTATATGTGTTATGTATAATTATATATAAGCAACTTATCAAACTAGGTCAAAGTAATAATTTAACTAATATAATATTCATTTAAATTAATTCTTTTAATCAAAAATCATAATTTGTAGATTGAATATTTGAGTTTGGCACAAATATTTAATAACTTTTAGACTTAAAAAATAACTTATACCATGATGGCGCAAATATTTAATAATATTTTAGTTTAAATACAATAATCATCATCTAAAGATATAATAATAAGAAAATAGAAATCATTAATAAAAAAAATATTAATTAATTATGTAATAATTTAATTAAAAAAAATCTTATAACAAAGTATCACTAATAAAGTCGGACCGGAATAAGTACAAACGGGTAAGTCCGTAAAGTATTATGGACAGGTCGGATCATCAATGTTAAATCTAAAGGTAAGAATCAGATAGATCGGGACCGAAAATTTTAAAAGACGAACCGGACCCCAAATTTAACATAAACCGGATCCTATCCTATCCATTGCCATCCTAAGTTGACATATAGTTCGGTGTTTTAATTATGCCTCCAATTACTTGGTGGGCATAGGAGATTGTCAACAAACATAAGAGTTTATATTTGGTATTTATGGCCCATCCATTAATTTGGTTTTCGGCTTAATCACAACTGATTCATTTGTTCCGATAGCATTTTCAGTTGAGAAGCAACTGAATACTTCCCTCACCTCTCGTGCTTCGCTTTATTTCAAAAGACCTGGAAATATAATCCAAGAGCATTCCCGCTTTCCTGTGTCCATTTGTTTGTTATACACATTTATGAAATGGGTATGGAAGAGAATAAAAGAACCCCAAAGTAATCCGTTACATATGTAGTACACGGAAATATGGAAACAAACTTATCAAGTTGACCACGTGCTAGTTAGTAATTTCGTCGAATAGAATTTCCCACGAAGCGCCAAGCAGCCATGCGCCAAGGAGTAGTGTTCTAAATTTAGACACGCCGTGGCCGGAAACGGTACGGAACGGTACGAATACGGTTGGAAACGGAACGGGTTAAGGCACGACACGAGAACGGGAACGAGAACGCAGATCGTTTCGTCTTCGTGTGTGTCTTAACCGTGTCGTGCCCAGCTTTTAAAAAATTTGGAACGGCACGACACGGCACGGAACGGCACGGGTACCAGGCACGGAACGGAACAGGGAGATTTGTATGATGAATTTAAAATTGTAAAATATAAAGTGTCATTAACTTCTGATATTTGATCAGCTGGTAAACATGATAAGTCATATTGTACTGTTACTGCTCATTGGATCAATGATGATATCAACTTTGGGACATAGTTTTCAAATAAAAGATTACTTGCTTTTTGAGAACTGGAATATCCGTATGATGCAGAATTAATTTTTAGGTTTGTGTTGAGTATCATTGAGGAATACCAATATCGAGATAAATTTTTTTCTATTAGTTTCGATAATACTAGTAACTGTAATGCCGTAATTAGATTTTTAACAAATACTCTCAAACCCATACTTAATTGTGAAAGCTGGTATGGAAGTCGACCCAATTCAGAATTTGATCGGCACGACACGATTAAGGCATCAAGCACGCTGTAGACACGGCGTGCCTTATCCGTGCCGTGCCTCATTCTATCATTTTTTGGCACGGCACGGCACAACACGAAAAAAAATAAAATAATAAAAGACACGGCACGGTACGGCACGAAAGCACGGCGTGCCCGAACACGACACGGTCCGGCACGACACGAATTTAGAACACTACCAAGGAGTAGCCATTGTTTCAGAATTCAAACTTTGCGCTTTTGCACTCTTATCGGATTCAAATAGCACAAAGCCGAACAAACACGAACAAACCGAAATGTGGAACCGACCGCTGAGGAAATCGCCGGATGAGGAGCAGGGCGTGGCGGAGCCGCTCTACCCGGGGATGGTGGAGAGCCCCGAGCTGCGATGGGGGTTGATTCGCAAGATCTATTCAATCCTCACCATGCAGATCCTACTCACCATCGCCGTTGCCTCCTTTGTGATTTTCGAACCTCCGGTGATCACATTCTTTGTCGCCATCAAGCCTGGATTTGTTCTGTACATCTTCCTCATCTTCTGCCCTCTTATCCGTTCGTTTTCTATTTCTCAAATAAAATTTAATTTATGCTTAAAGTTTCTCTCATTCTGTGTGTGCGTTCTTTAAATCATAGGGAAATGCCATTTCAAGAGCAATAAATATAGTATTGTGAGTTTTACTTTTAATATTATAATTATTATTTTTAAAATAACATATCTATGTGCTGTTTTAAGAGCAATAATTTTAATATTAAGATCAGAGCTCTCAATATTATAATTATTATTTTTAAAATAACATCACCCTAAATCAAAGATTGCGTAGTTTTTGCGCAATAATTTTAGCACAGTTCCCTCACAGTGTTATTTGAGGGCTACAATTTTAGCATAATTGTGTAATTTTCTTACTTAACTATTAGCTTTTCTGGGGAATATGCTAAAAGAAATTAATTACTATAATTATGCAAGTAACTGTTTTATTGGCAGTTAAGTAAATTTAAACATTTATTGTTAATTTGGAACTGACGTTTTTGTTCTTTTTTGCCTTATTTCAGTGTTGTGCCCATTGTATTATTATCGCCAGAAGCACCCAGTAAATCTGCTGTTGCTTGGACTTTTTACAGTGGCCATTAGCTTTGCTGTTGGGTTAACCTGTGCTTTTACTAGGGCCGGGCAAATAACTCGTAACTCGCAACTCGCTCGTAACTCGCTCGGATTATAGCTCGTCATAACTTGAGTTAAATCTGATTCGAGTTAAACTGACTCGAGTTGACTAACTCGGATAGTTTTTTATACGAGTACGAGTCAAGAGCAACTCGCTCGGTGACTCGTCAACTCGCGATAATATTTATTCTTGTGAGTTGCGATCGATTGTGAACTCGCAATAACATTTAGCAATTTGCTAACCGGCTAACCCTAGCGATAAAACCCAAGAGTCCAAGACCCCCAACCCTAGCGATAACTCCCAAGTCTCGTGGTCCGATCTTGTATGCCCCTCTATTTCTAATTTTCTATTTTTTCTTCACAATCAGTCCAAGATCTCCTCACCTCATCCGCGTCCGCCGATTGCGAGTGCCGAGTGCGATTCCAGTTTCAAATAACAAGTGGTGTCACTGCCGATTGCGAGTCCGTCCACCGGCGCCGCGTCTCCAGTTCCAAATCCGCTGATCTCGCCAACTCCACCTCACAAGCCACCTATAACTTGTTCTCCTCCGTCGGCATCGCCATTCGCCAACACTGCCGCTGCTAGATGTCACTGCCGCGCTGCTAGACTTTCAACTTTCGAGCCACTTCACAAGCCACTAAGGTTTATTTTCTTTGTTCTTTCAAATGCTAGATCTGTCATCTGTGGAATTTATTGTCTGATAGGAAAATACTCAAATTTTTGGTACTGAAATTGTTGATATGTTATTAGTGTTATTGATATGTATGTTAGTGTGTTATAAGTGTTACTGATATGTTTGGTTTTGATCCAGCTTCAATTTCTATTTTAGTAATACAAAGATAAATCTTATCCTTTACAGATTTATTTGATTTAGCACTTAATTAGGTTTACTCGAAATTATACATGTCAAAATTCTTGAGATACTGATTCAAGATAGAAATGCTGCTGAGCAAGTTTAACTGTTCAAGTTGGATTAATTAGGCAATTAATCCATGTGGTGCATCTGGCAATATGGTTGATTCCTATTAGCTTTTGTATTGGTTGTAACAAATCCTATGCCAAATTGCCAACTGAAATCAAGCTCAGCAATTATGTTGATGAAATCAATTTTTTTAATGCTTGTCAAAATGCCAAGTTGATGAAATCATTTATGAAGCAATAATTATTTTCAAGATCCTAGAATTTGATCCAAAGCAGTTCCTAGAGTGAAACCAGTTTACTCCTATGTCTCGACTCAGAAAAAGTTGTTGCAAAATAATAATAAATCACAAAAACTTATAATATAACAAGAAATTTAATTTTAATTTCTCTTTACAGTTTTCTGTCGGTATTTTTTCAGACTGTGTCTGTCTCTTTTTTCTTCTCTTGAGTAAAATTGTTGCCAGAAAATATGCTTACACGAATTTGGTTCTATGGTTGACATGTATAATTTTATAAACATTGACATGTCTTCACTTAATTTCACGCATTGTTATGGATTGTTGCTTATAATTTTGTTTTTGTTTGTTGTGTTTATTGTAGCATGTCTTCACTGTAGAGTCGTAGCTAGATCCCAATCTGCAACTATTCAGTCGGTTGAATCTGAATCGAAGAATGAAGTATTGAGTTAAGTGACGAAGTGAGAGATAATATTGATGTACCGGTTGAAGGAGAAAGTGTTGAGCATGTTGTAGTGGTCGGAAACGAAAGAGCAAGACATTTGAAGTTTGGCAATATTTTGTAGAAGTTGAGGTAAAGGAAAAAGGCAAAATGGTGAAGAAATTAGAGTGCATCCATTGCAGAAAAAAGTACTTGGCAGTAGTTGGAGGCCCCACAACAACTCTTAAACGGCATATCCAACAATGCGCTTGCATCAAAAGGGCCAAAGGTAAAAAAAAGCCTCATTAATTTTGAATCATGCGAGAGTGTTAATGCAACCGGTTTTAATTATCCAAGTGGCGGTTATGATCAAATGAAGTGTAGAGAAATATTGGCAAAGATGATCATAGCCCACGAATTACCTTTCTCATTTGTTGAGTACCAATGGTTTAACATTTTAATGAAGTACAACAATCCTCTTTTTCAAAAAGTGAGTAGAGCCACCATTAGAAAAGATTGTATAAAAGTGTTTGAGACTGAAAAAGAGAAAATAAGGAAAATTTTCAAAAATGTTGATATGATATCACTCACGAGCGATTGTTGGACTTCAAATCAAACTATTGGGTATATGTGTTTGACTGCCCATTTTATTGATTCCGATTGGAAATTACAAAAATGAATTATTGGTTTTAATGAGCTTGCACCTCCTCATAGTGGTGAGGTAATATCGGATGGTATCTTAGAGTGTCTTATTAAATGGGGTATTCAGGATAAAATAGCGGCAATCACTCTAGATAATGCAAGCAACAATGATAAGGCGGCCGCCATTTTGAAACATAATTTGCAAGGGAGAGGAAAATTACATTTTGATGGATTATTTTTTCATGTTAGATGTTGTGCTCATATTTTAAATTTGGTAGTTCAAGATGGACTTAGTACAATTGAGGCTTGTATTTTCAAGATAAGAGAAGGGGTTAAGTATCTTAGCAAGTCTCCTGGTCGTCTTTTAAAATTTGGTGAAGTAGCAATTACCTTAGGTGTCCATACACGTCGGTCTTTATGTACCGATGTTAAAACTCGATGGAACTCAACACATCGAATGCTTGTATCGGCCATACATTACAAATCAGTTTTTGAAAGCTATAGATTGAGAGATCCTAATTTTGAATGGGTTCCCACGGATGATGAATGGAAAAGAGCCGAAAAAATGAGTAAGATTTTAGAAGCATTTTTGGATGCAACAAATCTGTTTTCGGGAAATTTCTACCCTACGGCAAATTTATTTCTTGTGCAAATTTTTAAAGTGAAAAGAAGGATAACTGATGCATATAGTTCGGATGATATTTTTGTGAAAAAGATGAGCGAGCCTATGTATGAGAAGTTCGAGAAGTATTGGGGAGAAATTGGGTTGTTTATGTCAATTGCGTCCATTTTAGATCCACGGTTTAAATTGGTTTCACTTTATTGGACCTTTGAAAGGTTGTATCCAAAGGATGAGCTTCATGATCGGGTTATAGAAGTGACCAATAAATTAAAATCTCTATTTGCAAAATATTCTCAAGTGCGAATGGCGACTAGGGCTGTCGCAAGTAGCTCAAGCAACACAACAGTTGTTGAGCCAAATGAAGATGATTTTTATGCTTATCTTAAGACTATAGGGGTAGGACAACCGGTAAAATATGATCTCGAGGTGTATTTGAAAGAAGGAGTTTTTATGGCAGACGATAGTGGTCCTTTTGATGTGTTGAGATGGTGGAGTCAAAATTGTACCAAGTTTCCCATTTTAAGCAAGTTGGCTCGTGACGTTCTTTGCATTCCAATCACAACCGTTGCTTCTGAATCGGCCATTAGTGCTGGAGGTCGTGTATTAGATGACTACCGAAGCTCACTCACGAAGGATATGGTGGAAATCCTTGTTTGTGGAGGTGATTGGATAAAGGCCGCTTCAAAAACAATAATACAAACGTTGCAAGTAAGATTTAGTTTTCAAATTTCATTCATCTCCATTCTAAATTAGCATCTAACACTTGTTATTTCTTTGTAGCAATCTGCATTGAGGAAGAGGACTTGAAAATTGCAATCCCAATGACAAATCTAGCTATTACTTGATGTAGAACTAGAAGTAAGAATTATTAACTCTGATTATACGTATTACTGAAATCTGATCTGATTTGTATTACCGAAAACTGATCTGTATTGCTGAAAACTGATATCTGAGCTGAATTCTGATCTATATTGCTGAAATCTGATATGTATTGCTGAAAACTGATACCATTTGGTGGTATACTACTATTGTTGTATAGGTTATGCTGAAATTTGTATTGTTGAAAACTGGTACCATTTAGTGAGCCGCCTAGTTGCTGTCCTGGACACCTTTCACTTTTGATAATGCATTTGGAATGTCTTTGGTTATACTATCATCATGATCGATACCGCTACTATTTGAACTTGCTCTCTTGGTGGTTCATCTTATTGATCAATATCACTAGAAATTAGAACTATAAAGATTAAAGATCACCACATTCAGGTCATTGATTCATGATAATGGCATGAATTGAAATTATGCACAATTATTTCTTAGTTAAAGTGAACTTGCAGTTCTTATTTCAGATGAGTGGATTTGAACAAGTAAGTTGTCTTCCGTAAAGTATACCCATTGCTGGCCCTCATGACCAATCAACTCTATGTTTTGTTGGATATTTTGTTACATATGATTAGTATGCTGAAAATTGGTACCATTTGGTCGTATATTACTATTGTTGTTTTTATTAAATTCTAATTCAAATAATTTATTGTTTGTGTTTCAAGGAATTTTAGTTGTTTCAAGAAGCCTGTGCAGCTGTGCTAGTATGTTGGATTGTTGGTTAAAATTAAATATGTTCTAATTATTGTGTAATTTAAATTGTTGTGATTAGTATTTTGAACTCTTGTTGCAAACTTATAATATTAGTTTGTTGTTGATTTAGCTGTTGCTGTAATTTGCAAACTTGTAATCAGAGAGTAATATTAGTTTGTTGTAACTTGTAAGCAACTGTGCTGTAAGCAGTTGTGCACTTGTGCTGTAATTTAGTCTGTTGTAAGCAGCTGTGTTGTAATTTGCAAACTTTAATTGTTCTCACTTCTCAGTAGAATCAGAGAGTAATATTTGATAGATTACACTATTATTGTTTGTGATCTAAGGTTAGTTCCAATTGCATTTGTGATTTTAGTTTTGTTCGTCAAAGCACTCAGCAGAACCAGCCATGGGGAACAACCAACAAATGATGTTTGTGAGTCAATTTCACGAGTTAATGAGATGACTCGAGTTTCCAACGAGTTGAGTTCGAGTCAAGTTTTTAGCTCGGATGAGGATCTATAATTCGAGTCAGCTCAACTCGTATACGTTACGATCTGAGTTCGAGTCACTATCAACTCGCTCGAGTTGGCTCGAATAACAGCCCTAGCTTTTACCAGTGGTATGATTTATTTTATTGCGTTTTGAAGTTTTGCTTCAGATCAAGATTAGCACATGCACATTTGAATCAGTGTGCAAATAACAAATTTATATATGGTTAAATAAATTTTAATGCTTTTTATCTATATTATATTATAAAGAGCATATATATTGAAGGCGTCCATTAATATTATCAGATAACGTGTAATGACTGAAATACACATATTCAATTTATGATTGATTTTATAAAAATGACGGTTGAGATTTCAGTCAAACACATTTTTTCTCTCCATTCCATTTACTATTTTTTTATCATGTATTAAGGTCTAAAAAAATGTATATCAAATAAAATAAACATCAACCATTATTAAATTCTATTGTAAAAAAAAACTACACATTGTACAATTTTACTCAAAAAAAATTATTATATTTTGTGCATTGTCTTCTATTAAGTAACAAATTAATTTATTTAGAATTTTAAGAGCTTTTATAATTGATTTAGATATAAATTAGATTCAAGTAAAATATATCTTTCTTTATAATAAATATTAATGTTAAATATAATTATTTTGTAAAAGAAAATAAATATCAACTATTAAGTTTTGTTATATATAAAAAAGAAAATTACATATTGTACGACCTTACTCAGAAAAGAAAATTATTTTTCTACATCATATTTTATTAAATAATAAATTTATTTATTTAAAAATTTAAGAGTCTTTGTGATTGATTTGGACATTAATTATAATAAAACTTGTGCTAGATACAATTATTTTTAAAACTAGAAAAAAATTACGCATTGTGCGGAACTCTTTTGCTTTTAAAAATACTTATATATTTTTATCATAAATAAATAAATAATTTATTTTATTATATAGTTTATCTCTAGATCAATTAGAAAGACTCCTAAATTTAGAAATAAAATTAATTCATTAGTTTCTAAAATACTATTTACAAATAATTTTTCTCTTTTAAATAAAATTGTATAATAGATAATTTAATTTTTTTAAAAAAAACTTGAAAATAATTATTATTAATTTATTTGATGCGTAAAACTTTTTAAACCTCCCATTAATACATGATAAAAAAAGCGAAATGGAGAAAAATAAATGACATTGATCAAAATCTGAACTATTAGTTTTTTTAAAATATTGATCCCATTGTTCGATTAGAGGTGTTTTAGTATGAAAAGGTTAAAATAATAATAAAAAATTCAGTACATATGCTCTTTATAATATAGTTCAGATATGATTTATAAAACATAATAATTTCTAATTTTTAAATAAAGTTATATAGTAGATAGTTTTTTAAATAAAAATAGTTGATTATTTAATAACATCGTTTCTTAGACTTACTAATACATGGTAAAAAAATAAAATGGAGAGAAAAAATTGACATTGAGCAAAATCTGAACCGTTTGTTTTTGAAAATATATCTGAATAATTCATTTTGATAGCACTGGAATAATGAAGATTGCTAAGTATATAATGATTGATGATAGTGTATATGTTGTTTGGACTTGTTGCTAAAATTGTTGTTTCGTGAGGCGAGTCCTGTTTTCCCTATTTCTAGGGAATATGTATTTTTTTAATTTAAGCTTAGTGGATTGATTGTTCTTTAATGTGTATATATCTTACTTTTCCGAAAGGTTCAATGTTATGAAAAGTTAATTTACAAGTAATCTAGATTGGAGACAGGACGAAGCTAGAATTTTTATATAGAAGAGGGGTCAAGATACAAATTATATTATTAAAGTATTATAATTAATTAGTTAGGGGATCAATATATTTTATAAAATAAAAATATATGATAAAATTTAATTCTAACATATAAGTTCTGTGTGATTGAGAGGAAGAGACGGGCACCCCCAGTCCCCTTATTTTGATTTTAAACCCCTGTAGGCATGCGGCCTGTTAGTGAATACCGAGTATGGATGTTGGCATTGTATAATCTTTACACTGAACAAGTGCAGTAGCATTAACTTGTGCAAAAAATTCCTTACATATTGATGCAATTTAAGCGAGCGTACCGACTTCATTGTATACTATAGCAAAAGCCCGAATATTGATGCAATTTATAATATATAGCAAAAGCACGAATGAGTCGACATGGAATAATTGCTGAATGAGCAATCGGCCATTATTACTATTATTATCGGTGATTTTTAATATTTGAGATCTCTAATCTCAATAATTTTGGATTGAGTTTTATTTCTAATTGATTCCGATTTATTTGGGGTTAAAGACTTTGATGTTATCGTTGTATTTATGTGGGAAATTTATGGATCCTGCATGTTTCTCCAAAGGAAAAATCACTTTTCTTGGGAGCGATTTGGTTATAATCACAGCATAACTTGTTGGGTCATAACGTGGCTTATTATATAATATAATTATAGATTGTATGCTATATATTATTTAATTTCCTTAATGAAAGTGATCAACTTGGATTAAGGACAATCTGTGAATATATGCATTTAATAGGGTGTTGTCTGTAAAAGTGTAGATCAAAACATGCAACCTTTAATTTTTAATTGACTAATTAAGAAAGTTGCAAATTTAGAAGATATGACAATATTTTTTTTTGAACAGGCCGTAGACACACACCACACACTAACTTACTCTTTAAGCTCATCAAAGGCTCGATCCCCAGACCTCCTCTTGGGAGTAGGGCTTTCAATGACACCCTTTTGGTTGTTTACTCGACCCGTATCGTACCTGATAAGACGGATATGGGTAATGTTTTATTTTCGTTAGGTTATCGGGTATGGGTATGGGTAAGAAAAAATTTTTGTTAACTTATCGGGTATGGATATGGGTAAGGGGTTTTCGTTATCTCGTTATCCATTGGGTAAAATTACATAAATATATATATATATATATATATATATATATATATATAATTATATATATATATAAGTATAGTTATTTTATATTTTTAATAAATATATATAGTTAAATTATATAAATATATATATATATATATATAGTAATTAGTATATATTTTTTATAACAATTGACATGAAAAATTATATGATTTATGTAATATCGAAAATATTAATTATTATTGTACTTTATTAGTATATTTATTTAATGCTATTTATTTGTCTAAATCATACAATTTTTTCATTGAATTATTTTTATTTTTACCCGTTATCTATCGTTACCCGTTCGTTATCCGAAATTTTTAATGGGTAAAGGTAGGGTATGGGTAAAGAAAATTTTAACGGGTATGAGTAGAGTATGGATAAAAAAAATTATAATGGGTATGAGTATGAAAATATCTTCAACCGTACTCTACCTTACCCATTGACAGCCCTACTTGGGAGGCCAACGTGACTACCAACTGCTCCCAAACAACGGTGACAATATGACAACTTCTAGTCTTCTAGATGCACATCTTAGATTGTTGGAATTAATTATTATCAATTACAAAATGTATGGGCTTATATGTAATAAATATATATTATATAATGGACTGTCAAATTATACTCGTTATGAAGTAATCAAATTCTGTATTATTAATCAGATTTAATATGTGTCATGAGAAATTGACCCTTTAATGTGTAGAATGTGTATTAATAACTTTATGATTTAGTGATGATCTAAATTATATAAAGTTTGATAATAATACAATTAAGCTATTGGTCTACGGAGAATATAACTATAGACAGTTTTCTGATTAAGCAGCGAACCCATTAAGAGAGGATTTGGATCTGATATGGACCCGCTAAGAAATAATTGGTGGTTCAGTTATTTGCGTCCATTATATATATGGAGACTGTTGGTTTTCGAGATCATTTTCTATTCTCCATTTTCTGACTCCCTTTCGTTTCCAACAAAAAGAACCAAATCTCTCTCAAGACAGAGTTCCAGACAGAGATGAAAACTGTTTGTATCGGTCCTCTCAATCACTTCATCGGATTAGAGGAAGATCGCTAGAAGGCTTAAAAGAATCCGATAATTAACGGGGTTATGTCTCTCTGAAAGATCGATAGCATGGATGAAGATAATTTATTTTCTGATTAGGGGTTCATTAGAGAATAACGGCTTAAATCCTTCATAGATAAATGAGGAAATATGTTATGATAGAACTTTACTATATGGCCGTGATCCTCTAGTGAACCCCAAACATAAATTATATTACCTTGATCCATGCTGTCGGTCTTGCAGAGATACCCCGTTGATCACCAGACTCCTTTAGCCTTCCAGCGATCTTCCTCTAATCCGATGGAGCGATTGAGAGGACCGGCGCCGACAGTTTTTTCTCTTCTGGAACTGTGTTAAGAGAGAAAGATGGATCTGTTGGGAAACGAAATGGTGACAGAAAGTGGGGAAAAATCAGAATCATTTCAAAACCAACGGTATCCCTGTATATATATGGACGTCCATATAACTGAGTGCAGTTATGTCTTAATGGGTCCATATTGGATCCAAATTCTCTCTTAACGGGTTCACTGCTTAATTAGAAAGCTGTCTATAGTTGTGTTCTCCAGGGACCAATAGCATAATTATATTATTATCAGACTTTATATAATTCAGACCATCACTAAATCATAAAGTCATTAATACGCATTCTACACATTAAATGGCCCACTTCTCATGACATATAATAAACCCGATACAGAATTTGATCACTTCATTACGGATATAATTTGACAGTGCATTGTATAATATATATTTATTACATATAAGCCCATACATGTTGTAATTAATAATAATTAATTCCAACAATCTCCCACTTGGGTTATATGTATCTGAAATATATATATATATATATACTGAATTGAGTACTCTTAACTATGCTGTCATAACCTTTTATGTCATCATCCAATTCCGTCCATCAATCATATTTATAAGGACTTATGCAGTATTCATCTCATAAAGCGAAACTAAACTAACACAAATCACGATATAAATATAATTGAATGACATGAATTATGAAAGCGATGTGTAGTTTGAAAATTATATGCAATGTGATCCACATGCCTATTTTCAATTTGGTCACCTTAATTAATCTGAATTTGAGGTCGATTATAAGCTCAGAGTGTATATAAAACTAAATAACTGAATAACTGAATAACTGTATGATACCATATAAGAACTACTGCATGATATCTGGAAAAATATATCATATAAAACATAAAAATGAAATATAAATACAAACTCCCACTCAATCTAATAATCCTCTGTAACATATATACCCATATGAGCGACATGCTCATGAAACTTTTTGGGTATCAATCCCTTAGTGAGTGGATCTGCTAGCATGGAAGCTGTACCAATATGCTCTATACTTATAAGTTCACTCTGAACTCTCTCCTTCACAGTAAGGAACTTAATGTCGATATGTTTGGATTTCGACGAGCTTCTGTTGTTGTTAGAATATAGCACTGCTGAACTATTATCACAATATAACTTAAGTGGTAACTTAATAGTATCCACAATGCGCAGCCCTGTGATAAAGTTTCTTAGCCATATTTTATGGTTCGATGCCTCGAAACACGCAATGAATTCGGCTGCCATGGTGGAGGAGGCAATCATGGATTGCTTTGCACTCCTCCAAGAAATAGCTCCTCCAGCCAACATAAAAATATAACCGAGATGTTGACTTTAAGCTATCCACACAACCCGCAAAGTCAGAATCGTATACCCAATGACCTCAAGCTTGTCTGATCGCCGATATGTTAACATGTGATTCTTCGTTCTTTGCAAGTATCTTAGTACCCTTTTGACTGCTTTCCAGTGATTCATACTAGGATTACTGAGATAGCGACCAAACATTCCTGTGATATACGCAATATCCGGACGCGTACACACTTGTGCATACATAAGACTTCCTACCAAGGAAGCATATGAAATTTGATGCATTTCTGATTTCTCGAGTTCTGTTTTTGGGCACTGATCAAGACTAAACTTGTCTCCTTTAGCAACATGGGTATTTCCTGGTTTATCGATATATGTCTGTTGTGAAAGTCCTAAAATACCCTTATTTCGATCTCTGTGTATTTTAAGGCCTAACACATATGATGCTTCACCAAGATCTTTCATGTCAAAATATTTAAAAAGAAATTTCTTCGTTTTATGCATCATATTTTTATCGTTATTGGCAAGCAATATGTCATCGATATATAAAACCAAAAATACAAACTTACTCCCACTGAACTTGTGATATATGCATTCATCCACCAAGTTAGGCTCAAATCCGAATGAGATAATTACTTGATAAAATTTGAAATACCACTGACGAGACACTTGTTTGAGTCCATGTATAGACTTTTTTAATTTGTAAACCATCTATTTCGAGTCATCAGACTCGTAATTCGGTGGTTGTGACATATAAATACATTCATCAATGTCGCCATTGAGAAATGCGATCTTAACGTCCATCTGATGTAACTCAAGGTCAAAGTGTGCCACTAAAGCCATGATAATTCTAAAAGAATTTTTCGTTGACACATGCGAGAAAATTTTCGTAAAGTCAATACCTTCTTTCTGTGTAAATCCCTTAGCAACTAGTCGTGCTTTATATCTTTCCACATTACCTTTTGAATCTTTTTTATCTTAAATATCCATTTGCAACCAATATGTTTCACACCTTCAGGTAAAGGGACGATATCCCAGACTTTGTTGTCATACATTGACTTTATTTCTTCATCCATGACTTTGGTCAATTTGTGAGAATTCATACTTTCTAAAGCCTGACGGAGAGTGACATGATCATCCTCCATCATGCCAATGTTGAATTCATTTTCTTGAAGGAACACAATATAATCATTAAATATTGCGCTTCTTCTCTCTCTGGTGGACCGTCTTAAAGGCACCGCTTCTTGAGGTTCTTGATGTGGTATAGGTTCCTCATCAACATCAACATTGTCTTGTTCTGGATTCTCTTCTATTTCTGGTGGTTCATTGACTATAGGTTCATTCACTATAGATGTGGGTTCAGGAACCAATGAGTCTCCAGATATCTTTATTACAATTGGTACCGATGTGGGTGCCACTCGTATAGGAGAATCCTGTGATTCTTCAAAGACAATTTGATTTGTATTTCCCATCTGAACCATAACATCCTCAAAGAACTTAATTGTATTTGTCTCAAAAATTATTCTATTAGTGGGATCGTAAAATTTGTACCCACGGGACCTTTCTATATATTCGATAAAATAGCAGCTAACAGTCATTTCATCAAATTTCTTCTCTTGTGGCCTATAAGGTCGAGCTTCAGCTGGACAACCCCAAATTCTAAAATTTTGGAGACTAGATTTTCGTCCAGTCCACAACTCATATGGAGTTTTGTTTGCTGCCTTAGTCGGTACCCGATTCAAAATGTATGCTGTTGTCTTAAGTGCTTCTCCTCAGAGGTTCAATGGAAGCGAGGTATGAGAAATCATGCTTCGCACCATCTCTATTAATGTTCGATTGCGCCTTTCAGCCACACCGTTCATTGCCGGTGAACCCGACATTGTATACTGTGGCACAATTTCATTATCCTCCAAGAATTTAGCAAAAGGCCCTGGACGTTGCTCTCCCGAGCCGTCAGAGCGACCGTAATATTCACCACCACGATCTGATCTGACGCCTTTAATCCTTTTGTTGAGTTGTAACTCGACTTCAGACTTGAAGGATTTAAATGTGTCCAAAGCTTGAGACTTTTCTTTAATTAAATATATATAGCCATATCTAGAATAATCGTCAATGAAACTGATAAAATATACATGACCATTCTTAGTTGCTGTAGGGAATGGTCCGCATATATCCGTATGTATCAGCTCAAGAACATCCGTCATACGATTGGCTGTATATATACGCATGCTTGTTTGTTTGCCCTTAGCATATTCAATGCACGGACCAAGGTCCGACATGTTCAAGGGCCGCAGGATTTCACTTTGAACAAGACGTATAATTCTCTGTTGAGAAATATGATCTAAACGCTTGTGCCAAAGTGCAGCTGAATCCTGATGTGTTAATTTTTGTCTAACATTTCGAGTTTCATTATTCAAGGTCTCATTATAGGAAGCAATAGTATCTAAAGCATAAAGATTATCCATAACGGACAGAAAACCAGAAGCAACTATATTGGAGTGTCGATACAAACCAAATTTTCCATCTCCAAATGAACAAGAAAAACCTAATTTGTCCAACATAGAAATATAAATTAAGTTATGTCTAAAAAACGACACAACAAAAGTATCATACAAATCCAAATATAAACCAATTTTCATAAGTAATCTAAAATGCCCTATGGCTTCAACTTCTGTCTTATTCCCATCGCCTACATAGATGTATCTTTCACCATCTCTTGGCTTAAGGTAATTTCGACAACCCTGCATAGATACAGATATGTGAGTGGTTGTACCTGAATCTATCCATCATGTGTCTATTAAAACTGAAACTGAATTAACTTCTTCACAAACAAGAGAAAAATTACCTTTCTTTGCACGCCATGCGTGATAATTGGTATAATTTTTCTTCATGTGCCCTTCAGATCCACAAAAGAAACACTCTTTCTTTTCCTTATCCGGCTCTGTCTTGATAACCGGTTTTTTATCCTTAGTGAGTTTCTTCTGCGAACTTGTAGTCGCAGCATCTGAATTGATTTTACGTTTCTGTTTCTGTTTCCCTTTTCCTTTAGATATGGAAGCAATGTTTGCACTCTCGCTCTTGTCCGTCTTCAAACGCTCTTCCTCCTGAACATAGTGCGAGATGAGCTCATTGACTGTCCATGATTCCTTCTGACAGTTGTAGCTCACCTTGAACTGCCCAAAAGAAGTGGGAAGAGAGTTGAGAGACAAATAGACTAATATATCTTCCAATATGTCCAGTTTATGCGCCTTCAATTTTGAAGCTGTATTCATCATTTCAAGAATGTACTCCCTGACATTACTTCTGCCATTGTACTTTATTGTGCAAAGTTTGTTTAACAGAATGTCTATTTCAGCCTTCTCATTCCTAACAAACATCTGCTCAAGTTCCTTAAGATAGTCCAAGGCTAGAGTGGAATCAGAAACAGGTCCCCTAAAACTTTCAGGAATGATCCTTTGCATGATCTTAAGACACAAGCGATTTGACCTCATCCACCGTGCATGCGCATTCTGAACATTATCAGGACTATCTGCAGCAGGTACAGGTGGTTTAGCCTACTGTAACGCTATGTTTAGGTCAAGAAACCCAAGAATGATCTCTAAGGTATCTTTCCATTCCTTGTAATTAGAACCCGTCAGCATCAGAATGCTATTGATGCCTATAAAGAAGATCGTAATCTTTGCTGAAAAATACATGCAATATAACGAATCAAATGTCTGTATTATAATATTAAATCAAAATAAGGCATATTCCATCAACTAAGTATCATCAAATAATAAGTGTTCTTTGGAATCAATTATTATTCTAAGATAATTAGGCGTAATAATGATATATAACGGTCCATTTGATGTTAATTAGTCAACCTTCCTTTGGGTCAATCAACTAATCACACCTAAAACTTATTGACCATTACCTATATATTACTACAATATGTTTACATATAATAAGTTATTGTTGTCTTTCCTTTGGGACGTCCAAAAATCAAATATTGTATGTATATCCTCCGTATACAAGTCTTGAAAAATAATTAACGCCAATATGAGAGCTTACTTTGGTAATTTAATATTTTTGTTAATTATTTCAAAAAATATATTTTATCTGAAGCCTTCATAATGATTTAACATTATCCGAATAAATTTCTCAAATATGTTGGCTTAACCTAAATATCAATTCATGGGTTCATGCAATCAATACCGAATAAACAACAACCAACATAATCAATTCATAAATGAGATACTATGACCCAAGACATGATGATCTCTTTCGTAAGAATCCTCTTCATAAAGCCATCATCATGTTCTTAATGTAAATCTCTCATTCTTACCAAATTACTATCCTAATAATAAATAAAAATTATACAAATCCTAAGGATGATATATATATTATGTGACATACAAACCACCAAAATAAAAATAATTAATTGGCACCTTATGCCGCTTACACACATCAATCATTCATGCATTACAAGTTTTACACAAGACAACAGGGTCATATTATCTCATAATCCTTCTGCAAAAAAGAGTTTGGCATGAAAATACAGAACGTGCTTCCTAACTGCGGCGGTCCCTTTAGGGAGGGGCAGCCCCCTGGGGAATTTTTTTTAAAAACCGTCAATTTACATAACCGCCCGTTCATATAACCGACAATATTTGATCTTGACATGATTCAAAAATAACCGCAGTGGAATACATATCAGAAATTCGCATTTTCTTAACAGAATCATGTAATAGAATAATTAATCATATACAATTCGGAAACTACTGTGTTGACCAAACAGTTTCTGAAATATTTATGAATTCTGATAAACTGATAAACTTGATTTTCTAAACCGATTGTCAATCTTGGTTTAAATTTATGAAAGTTTCATATCTAACAAACAGATCTATAAATTTCTGAACTATTCATAAACTATTTGATTAAAAGTACAGATCCAATTATAGAAATACGAATTTCTGAGAAATTTTTGAATCAGTCATTAGATCTTAACAGTTCAACTAGAGTAGGTTCTGATACCAATTGATAGAACTTTACTATATGGCCGTGATCCTCTAGTGAACTCCAAACATAAATTATATTACCTTGATCCATGCCGTCGGTCTTCCAAAGATACACAACCCCGTTGATCACCAGACTCCTTTAGCCTTCCAGCGATCTTCCTCTAATCCGATGGAGCGATTGAGAGGAATGACGCCGACAATTTCTTCTCTTATGAAACTGTGTTAAGAGAGAAATAAATGGATCTGTTGGAAAACGAAATGGTGGCAGAAAGTGGGGAAAAATCAGAATCGTTTCAAAACCAACAATATCCCTGTATATATATATGGACGTCCATATAACTGAGTGCAGTTATGTCTTAACGGGTCCATATTGGATTTAAATTCTCTATTAATGGGTTCACTGCTTAATCAGAAAGCTGTTTATAGTTGTGTTCTTCAGGGACCAATAACATAATTGTATTATTATCAGACTTTATATAATTCAGACCATCACTAAATCATAAAATCATTAATATGCATTCTACATATTAAATGGCCCACTTCTCATGACATATAATAAACCCGATACAAAATTTGATCACTTCATTACGGGTATAATTTGACAGTCCATTATATAATATATATTTATTAAATATAAGCCCATACATGTTGTAATTAATAATAATTTATTCCAACATGTTAAACATGAAAATATGGAAGATGTGGTATATGGAAACATGAAAGGCATGTTCTTAATTTAGATTGACTAATATTGTTTAAGTCTATCCTAAGATTGACTAAAATTAATTTGAAAGACATATTCTTAAAGAATTTTGAACAGCAACCTTGGAATCTTGAACGATCTACTACCACATACATTCTATGGAGACTTCGTACCATTAAAATAGTGTTCCGTGCTTACAATGACATTGGAGTTTTTGATAGGAGCAAAAAAGTCATGATAACTTCTATGAATGATTTTCACATTTAGGTTTACTTTGAAATATATCGATCCTAGATTAGGTGGGAATCGTCTCTTTCTCAAGTGCAACTGTTTGAACGCAACATAACTATGACATCCAAATTTTAGCATCACATAGAGAACTTCATTAAAACCAATATTGTTAGACGGAACTGTGAGTTTCTGAATATATTTAACTCTTCTGGGGCGTATGTCATA
The DNA here is from genome assembly GCA_037127355.1 of Schoenoplectus tabernaemontani. NCBI lineage: Eukaryota > Viridiplantae > Streptophyta > Magnoliopsida > Poales > Cyperaceae > Schoenoplectus > Schoenoplectus tabernaemontani. The sequence goes on from CM073742.1 coordinate 2,851,443, forward strand.
ATAAATTGGTTAATAATAACATTTTGACCTAGTACATGAGCGCCTATTTGTGCAAGTTGAACTACTTTATGTTTAGAAAAGTTGGTTAAAACTAATTTGTTTGCCAAAAATGAACTGTTTCATGTTGAGAGAAAAGTTGGTTCAGATTGAATTGCTTGTCAAGTTCTCTTGATTTAATTATCTCTGAAGAAAATTCTTCTACGGAGATCTGTTGGACATTGTCAAATAAGAAACCCAAACTACTCGGACACGTGTATCAAGTAAGAGGCCCAATGTCAACATCAACTTTGAAGTTTTACTTTTGCAAGCTCATACCCCATTTTCTGATCCAGGCATACAATGGGGGCAAAAGAAGAAAATGTATGGGCGTTTGTATGACAAATCAAGGGCATTGTATCACTACCAAGTAATATTGGATTTGTTTTCATCAAAATGTTTCATTTCGTATATATTCACATGAAAATAAAAAATCGGGGTCCAGAAAAAAAAAACCATCTGTACAAACAATCTCGTATGACAAATGTTGCAATCACGAACTGGCGTCGGTCTAACAAAAGCATCATATCCTGTCTATATAAAACTCTTATACCAGCTAAATCTCTAAATTTTTTTTCCAAGACCTGTGCTCTATCTATGCTACATGGATCTTGGGAAGAAATGGCATCAGAATCAACAGCATCAGCAGCTTGTTCGTCACAAACAAACCTGTTAATTAAATGCGATAAATTGTCAACCAGATAACAAATTAGACAAACAATAATTGCTGGTGAAATTAGTCTTACCAGCATCAGACGAAGTGCTGCTATCAGATAGGCTCTTTGGAGGAGGTGCCGAGAGGGAGGAAGAGTTAAAAGCTGTTATTCCAAGGTTCCTGCAATTAGCTCCTAAAGAACCTGTAAGAGAAATATGAAGCATTGTCACAGAAGAAGATTTTTTTGTTTTAGAAAAAAAAATTATGTAATTATCTGTACTCACAGCTTGCATAGCAAGGGAACGTGGTGACATTAAGAAGGTTGTCAAAACCTTCCTTGCATTCACACTTGTGACCCCCCATATCAGAAGATTTCACGCATGTGCCGTCACCACAAAAGGACCACGAGCATGCTAAAAGTATGATAAGAAAGTTAAAGAAGAGATGAAACTTTAATGTCATGATGAAATAAAAGAAACTTATGCTAGAGGCAAAATGAATCCCAGAATTTTCTATAATTTTAGAATTTTACGTTTGCATAAAATTGAATCTCAGCTGACACTTGGCAGAATCAGGAACCGCCCAATGAAAGTTAGTACCAACTTATGTCAAATAAAATAACAAAAATAGGTTGGTCGAAAGCCAATTCATAATCTTAATTTAGATATACAAAATAATATATATATATATATACAATGACTGAGAATCCATACGGTCTAGTAGTGAGAAGTTGCTGTTCTCTGTTGAAGGCGCAGGAGTTGGTGCGATTGAATGGTTGGAGCAGGAGTAATCGATGCTACCTACAGAACACAGAAGTTCAAACAAGTCAAAATACAAAAAGAATTAATCATACTATTAGACAGTGTAAATACTTCCTGGACAATGTTTCGTTCTGATATTTATTCTGTCAATAATCTCTTCATAGGAAATGAAATCAGCACAAGATGAACATAAAAGAGTAATTAATTAACATAAATATAGTATATATGTACAGATCTTGGTAAATCTCATTAAAATTAGGAAAAAAAGCACTACAACGAGTACAGAAGACCTGAAATTTACACCCGGCAAAATATATCAGTAAAAGATAGCCCTAATTAGCTAAAATACCACGATTACAAAAGCAAAGATTTTTGCAAGAATCAAAAGTAGCCAATAAGTGGTTTCAGAGTATAGTAGCTTTTAGAGTAACTCTCATTCAAAGAATGTTTTCCCATTTCTTTTCTGAAAGTAACGTTATTAGTTTTTAATTCCATAGTCCATAGAAGATCTAAAGTACATATTTCTTGTGAGATAAAAATCTGCTGACAGAGGACAGCAAAGCTTCTTTATGCTCTGAATACCAAAGTGGATAAATTAGACTATTGACTTGATGTGTCTTAGTTACTAGTAGCATCCAGATTTGAACTTACGACCTAACCCAAGTTAAGAAAGCTTCATATGGTGATGCCTGTTTAATGAAAGCATGCTTCTATAAGAATGCTAATTATTGTTCTTTGTAATTGTCGCATTAGCAGATTTTTTTTCTTCATAATAAAAAGACAATACAATTATGTATTATCATCTATTGAAATTACTTTTTTTAATGAAATTTTTTGTGTACATTTATATTTGTCAAATCCACGTTTACTTTCTTTAACTAAACTTAATGTTAAATAATGACTAGGAAGTTCAATTTTTTTTTTTTTATTATTTAGAACTGAAAATTGTAAGTATTTGGAATTAATCTTAACTTTCTTTGCTTATTTTTTTTGGGTATTTACTAGGTACGACTTGTAGTTTTTAGAATCATCAAAACAGAATCAGAATATGATCAATTGATAGTTCTGAGAGAAATAATCATTATCTAATTAAAAAAAATTCTATTGGTTTGTTTAGTAGTGTACTTAATTGCTTAGGGTTGATATCATTAACTTGGTGTACCTAACAAATAGTTTTTTTTTTTGAAGAAACAGCCTTTGCCTGTTTTAGTAGACTAATTAACAAAAGAAAAAAAGTTCATGACATAATTTATGAGACTAAACAAATTCAATCTACCTAACAAAACGGTCCACTTAAGAGAACAACTCAAGAACCCGTAGGTGGGGGAGGTTCAAAACCCTTTGAACCAAAAAATTGGGTTCAAAGCATTTGATGGCTAGTTGATTTTGCATCGAGATTTGTAATAATTATTGAAAGTATAAATTTTAAATTTAGATTTTATTGAAAGTACGAATCTCGATACAAAATCAACGGCTATCAAAGACTTTAAACTTAATTTTTAGTTCAAAGAGTTTTGAACATCCCCTCCTTACAAGAACCCAAGCTAAAAAGGAAAAAAAGAAAAGCACCCAACGTCCCAGGCTAACTCCCCAGGTGCGTTCGTTCTGTGAAGAGTTTTTTCCCGTGCTGAGCACGTTAAGATTACTTCCGATCGTTAGATTAAATCACAACGGTTGTGGGAATTTATTTAAATTTTATGGGGATTATTATTATTAAATTAAGAACATTGGCCGAAGAGAAACAAATGCTGGAGACCATTTTTCCAAAACCTCAGTCTCACAGATCAATTACCTCATCTTACAATAAATCACAAACTATAAAGGAAAGCAGAATTAAAGGGAGAGTAGTACAGTTGGGGATGACACAAGGGAGAAATCCGAGAGAATCGCCAATGCGCGATTGCGACCAACCAGAATTGCATTCGCACTCATATCCAAAGCTTGAATTGGTTGATGCCTTACAGCTTCCCTGACCGCAATCGACATCGTTGCATATTCCACCTGCAATTCATGACGAGAGATCACAAATATGACAAACTAACAAGTCATTTAAAGAATAAATTCGAAATGGCAACGAGGGGAGAGTACTGAATAAAGGGGAGAAGAGAGGCGAGAGAAAATCATCTGCTGATGCTGTTGGTATCAATAGAGGCGAAAGTATGCACAGAGAAGCCACCAGGGATAGTGTGAATTTAGCCGAATCCATATTTCGCTTTTTTTTTTTTTTTTTTTTTTTTTTTTTTTACTTGCCCACCGCTGCTTGTGCCCCCTTCTTCGGTTTGAGAACGATAGAGAGGGGAGGAGGGGGGGGAGAGGAATCAGTTATAATGAGTGGTGTTTAGCACCATCAATTTATAATGAGACATCGGGTGTTTGTAGTGAAAAGTTGGTAAAATACTAAAAATATCATGAGAATGATACAACCGATTTCATTATTTTACAAAAGACGTGTCAACTGTATCTTTATAAATATATTAAAAAAAAACTTTCGATTTTTTGTAAGCTGTATGAATATACATGTATTATGTATAGAATATATATACATGTATTATTTATAGAATATATAAATGCATAGTGATATGAATTTTTTTTATTATAGAAATAAATATTTGGAGAGGATGAAAAATCATTTTTGAAGATGATCATCCGTATGATCGTCCTAATCATTAATTAAGTACGTACAAATTTATTAAATGATATTATAAAATAAAGTATGTGCTAGAATTCTCCATTTTTTAACACACAAATATTTATGAGCATATTTCAAGTCCAATATAAATACTCATGATAATAGATACGAACACCTATGATAATGACTATGAACATTTCAAGTAGACTAAAATTTATTTTTAATAATGATGAGCATCCTACACCTTAAACATCCAGCCCTCATTCGAAAATATAAAATACTCATATGTGTGTTCATATTTAATCAGGGAGGCATTCATTGCTTAGTTATTGAGATGTTTATATCTGATCATGGAACACAAAGACTTATCAAAAATAAAAATATTATTGAAAATTAAAATTTAGAAGAGAAAGCAGTTGAATGACATATTTAAGAATAAAAATATTGCTAAAAATAAAAAGTTAGAAGAGAAATAGTTTGGGGATAAATTTGAGAGATTTTTGTTAGTATAAAAAAATTTCCTCTTTACAAAAACCAATTCAATGTTGCGTGATTTTTATAATAAAATTAGAAAAATCTGCAGCAATAAATGAAAAATATCAAGGAGATACTATTATTAATAGCATTATTCATACCAAATTGCATATTTAAGCTAAATAAATGATTTATTATACAACTTATTTTCTAAACTATTTCAATAATATAATTTAAATAACACTAATCTAAATAATATCTCATCTAAATTAAATAAAAATAATATAAAAATAAATAAAATCATTAATATCAATAATAACTTATTTAACCTGAATAAAGTTCAGTATCGATGATAGCATGAGCATTGCCCATTGTCCACCCACCTTACTCAACACACTATTTTTTATTATATTATTTCTCAACTACATATAGTAAAGATAGCGTGAGGTATTTTCTGAGATTAACTCAAAAAAATATTAAATTATTTTTAAATTTTAATTTATCATACTAATTATATTTTTCATATGAAAAATTTATTTTTACTTAATTTAAAAATTTAAAAATAATTTGATGTACTTTTTGAGTTTAAGCTCATGATATCTTTATTCTCTCTCTTTATATATATGTATGTATGTAAATTGAATACTTACAATTGTCATACAACTGATAACTAACAAAAGTTCAATTTTTTTTTATTCAAATTGTATACAAATTATTTAAACTTTAATAATTCATTATCATATATTTTTAGTTTACATATATAAATTATACCTAACAAATAAAGTGGTGAATAGAAGGTGGACAATAATTCACTTTAACGTTTTTCATAATGATATCTTACTATCTATGAATAATATATATGAGATATATTATTGGCAATGTCAAATATTAAGCTTTATCAAATTTTATTTATTTGAATATCATATGTGCAATACATGATGTGGAGTTCGTGTCTTATCTTATTTTGAAGACGAAAGTACAGCTCACTTGATGAATGATATAAACTATATATAAAAAAGTTATTATTTTTTATCTATTGCGCATATTATTTTTATTAGCATGCATTGAGTTGAAATATTATAAGTGGAACAATAATTATATTATAGTTAACATAGTGTGGTAAATTTGGTAAATGTAGCGAGATTAACACAGTGACATGTTATTAGTGATCGCATTAAATAATGTATTACTGTCATGCACAGCAGATCAGAAACTAAGCACAATAAACATTTGATTTGAACTATGCATTATATATATCTTATTATTCTTTTGACACTTCGGAAGAAGTCCGTACTGTCAGTGGTAGAATGTCAAACCAAAATAAATGATCATTTTTAAAAAGAAAAATGAACTGCACCGAATTTTTTTAACAAATATGTAGTCAATATTTGATTATTTTTTATTTTTCTAAATGATTTCCGTGGTACTCTATATATTTTGTTGTCATTTATTCATCCCGAGATATCTTTTTCCCAAATAAACCTATATAGGCAATATTATCTTGAAATCTTTGTATTTTTCTTCTTCTTTTTTGATGAAGATCTTTGTATTTTTTTTCAACTAGTATAGAACCCGCTTGTTATGCACAGCCTCTTAATTTAAAAAATATTTATATCGAGCACTAATTTTATTATAATTAATGATGAAATTAATGATGAAGATCTTTGTATTTTTTTTCAACTATTATAGAATCCACTTGTTATGCAAAGCCTCTTAATTTAAAAAAATATTTATATCGAGCACTAATTTTATACAATGTGTAGTTTTTTTTTTACAATGAAACTAAATAATAGTTGATATTTAATTATTTGATATATAATTTTTTTACAAAATAATTATATTTATCATTAATTTTATTATAAAATAATATATTTTACTTAGACATAATTTATATATAAATCAATTAAAAGGCTTTGCGAGAAAATATAATATTTTTTATTTTCTGATTAAAGTTGTAAAATGCATAGTTTTTTATAATAAAATTTAATAATAGTTGATATTTAATTTATTTGATATAATTTTTTTTAAACCTACTATAATTGCATTGATAAAAAAATAGCAAATGAAACAGAGAGAAAAAATAAATTTGACTGAAATCTGAATCATCACTTTACAAAATCAATCAATCTCAATGATAAATTAAATATAGATATTTCAGTCATTACACATTACCAAATAATATTAATGGACGTCTCCAATAAATGTACTCTTCATAATATAGTATATAAATTAACTCATAGTTATCCGGATTATGTAAGCACCCAAAATAATTTTCTCCGGTAAGAAAATCGGCACTAATTAATCAACCCGGACCGACAATTGATAGCATCTCTATCGGAAGTTGAAATTGTGGGAAGATGTATGAATGTATCTGTAATTTTCTCTGTTTTCTAGAAAATCCACACTTTCCACGGAGATCTCCTTTTTCTCGTGGGGGTTCATAATAGTAATCCCAAATGGAGATAACTAAATAACATTAGATGGGGAGATGGGGAGATGGGGAGCCAATATTTAATGCACCTAAGTTGCCAACAGGGAAATGGGTTTGCGCTAGGCGAGTCGATCCGACCTGGCTCATTAATTATTTTTAAATTAAAAAAATTAGCTAGAAATTGACTCGTTAAATTAATGAGCTAACCAAACTAGCTCGTTAAGCCTTATTAAGACTTACTTAATAATTAATAATATTTTTATAATATTTTATATTAAAATTTATACATAAATTAATAAAATAACTAATAGTAATATATTTCATACAAATTTTATATAACAAATTTAAAATACATTTCATGCTATAAACTACTTACTATACTAAAAAATCATAATAAAAATAATATAAATGACAAATAGTTTACCGATCCTAACGAGCCGAGTCAGGCAAAGCTCAAACTTGGCTCATTAACTTAACGAGCTTAACGATCCAACTCGTTAACGGCTCAGTCCACTAACAAGCGAGCCAATAGCGAGTCGATCCCGAGCGAGCTATGGGCCACAAGTTTTTTTGCCAACCCTAGATTGCACAGGTCTTTTGCGTCAATAGTTCAATGCTTCATGTAGGGGTGAAAACAGATCGAATATGATCTCACAGTGGTCAAAATCATATTAGTATTTATTTTAACTTTTTGAATATGAATATAAATATTTTAAATATAAATATGGATGGAGATAATTTTGGAATACGTATGCGGATAATGTGTATATATTATCAAAGATAAATATAAGATTCACTTCAAATTTATAAAATGAATTACTATGTATAATAAAATAAAATTTTAACACTATTTTAAAAATATATTACTAATTTTAAAATATGAAAATTCATAATATCTATCCAACTATAATGAAGAATAATAATATATTTATGAAATAAATTTAAATAATATCTAGAACAATAAAAAAAGTTTTTCCAACTTTCAACAGTTTCACTCTCTCTCTATTATATATTTATTATTCAGATATGGATAATTAAGATAAAAAAATCATATTAGTACTATTTTCATCTGGATATTCGGATACGGATAACCGTATATAAATTTTCGGGTATGAATCAAATACAATTGAATTTTGCACCCCCTACCTTCAAGTCTTATTATAGAGATGATTCATATAAATGTATAATCGTATAATTTTGATTTTTATCAAAAAAATTTATGAATAATGACATCAATTGTTAATTAATTATTTTTATAACATTGAATGTACAATCTACTATATATATGAAGGGAGGGATACCTTGATAATGATTATTTTGACAGTCCTGAATTTTTCAATAAATTGGAGTGATAGTGCTTTAAATTTAATGCAATTTCATTGATAGTCCATCAAAAATCATTAAATTAGAACTGTTATAAATTCTATAAAAATTTAATGATCTTTAATGGACTATCAAATGATAATAAAATTATATGAAATTTAAACTATAATTAATCTATAAGTAAGAGAATAATTTTTTTTTCTATTTTTATGTATTTTTATAATTATTTAAAAATTTATTATCAAAATTATCAAAATAACCCATTATCAAGTATTGCCTCAAATTCTAATATCAAAGTATCTAAGGTCATTACAAAGGATACTGTTTACCCTTGAAAAATTTCAAGGATGAAGCAGCTGGACAATTAAGGATAAATATCAATTATCAGCAATAAATCATAAGAAAGAAGAAAGAAAGGTAAGAAGAGAGGGTCCACCAGTCAGGAGAAGTCGCTGCTGAGCCCGAAAAAATTTTATTTATCCCACAAGGAAATCCTGGATAAAGGGCCGAAGGTATAAAAGCTCTGCCACCTCCTATTCATTCGAGGTGGATGACTCTCAGGAGATTCAGGAGAGAAAATCTCCTGAGTGGTCATCCATTTGATTATTGTTTACTGACAGGTGGGTTCCACACCTCAGTGATAGACATTAAAGAAGTCAAGATCAAACCCTAGAAATTAATTCTCAAAGCAAACCCTAAGAACTGAAGCAATACAATCCATGTATAACAAAGAATCGTTTCAATGCCAGGGCGTTGGGTCCCGTTTTCAAGTTTTGCGCTCCCGGACTAGTTTTCGGCGGTACCGAGGGCGTCGTGTCCAATTTTCATGTTTTGCGCGCCCGGACTCTTTTTCGACGGTTCCGAGGGCGTCGAGTCCCGTTTTCATGTTTTGCGCGCCCGGACTCATTTTCGGCGGTATCGAGGGCGTCGAGTCCCGTTTTCATGTTTTGCGAACCCGGACTACTTTTCGGAGGTTTCGAGGGCGTCGGGTCCCATTTTCATGTTTTTCATGTTTTGTGCTCCCGGACTCGTTTTCGTCGATACCGAGGGCGTTGGGTCCCGTTTTCACGTTTTGCGCTCTCGGACTAGTTTTCGGCGGTACCGAGGGTGTCGGGTCCCGTTTTCACGTTTTGCGCTCCCGGACACGTTTTCGGTGGTTTCGAGGGCGTCGGGTCCCATTTTCATGTTTTGCGCGCCCGGATTCCTTTTCGGCGGTACCGAGGGCGTCGGGACGCGTTTTCATGTTTTAAGCGCCCGGACTCGTTTTTGGCGCTTCCGAGGGCATCGGGTCCCGTTTTAATGTTTTGCGCGCCTAGACTCGTTTTCGGCGGGACCGAGGGCGTCGGGTCCCGTTTTCACGATTTGCGCTCCCGGACACGATTTCGGCGGTACCGGGGGCGTCGGTCCCGTTTTGTTGTTTTGCGCGCCCGGACCATTTTTCGGCGGTACCCAGGGCGTCGGGTCCTGTTTTCATGTTTTGCGCTCCCGGACTAGTTTTCGGCGGTAACGAGGGCGTTAGGTCCCGTTTTAATTTTTTACGCTCCCGGACTAGTTTTCGGCGATATCGAGGCCGTCGGGTCCCGTTTTCACGTTTTGCGCTCCCGAACTCATTTTTGGCGGTACCGGGGGCGTCGGGTCCCGTTTTCTTGTTTTCCGCGCCCGGACTCGTTTTCGGCGGTTCCTCGGGCGTCGCGTCCCGTTTTCATGTTTTACGCTCCCGGACTCGTTTTCGGCGATATCGAGGGCGTCGTGTCCCATTTTCATGTTTTGCGCTCGGACTCGTTTTCGGCGGTTCCGTGGGTGTAGTGTCCCGTTTTCAAGTTTTGCGCGCATTGACTCTTTTTCGACGGTTCTGAGGGCGTCGAGTCCCGTTTTCTTGTTTTGCGCGCCCGAACTCCTTTTCGGCGGTCCCGAGGGCGTCGAGTCCCGTTTTCATGTTTTGCGATCCCGGACTACTTTTCGGCGGTATCGAGGGCGTCGTGTCCAGTTTTCATGTTTTGCGCGCCGGACTCGTTTTTTGCGGTACCGAGGGCGTCGGGTCCCGTTTTAACGTTTTGCGCTCCCTGACTCGTATTCGGCGGTTCCGAGGACGTCGGGTCCCGTTTTCATGTTTTGCGCCCGGACTCGTTTTCGGCGGTACCAAGGGCGTCGTGTCCCGTTTTCATGTTTTGCGCGCCCAGACTCGTTTTCGGCTGTTCGAGGGCGTCGGGTACCGTTTTCATGTTCTGCGCATCCAGACTCATTTTCGGCGGTACCGTGGGTGTCGGGTCCCGTTTTCATGCTTTGCGCTCCCAGACTTGTTTTTGGCGGTACCGAGGGCATCCGATCCAGTTTTCACGTTTTGCGCTCCCGGACTCGTTTTCGGCAGTACCGGGGGCGTCGGGTCCCGTTTTCTTGTTTTTCACGCCCGGACTCGTTTTCGAGGGCGTCGTGTCCCGTTTGCATGTTTTGTGCGCCCGAACTCGTTTTCGGCGGTTCCGTGGGCGTCAGGTCCCGTGTTCATGATTTGCGCGCCCGGACTAGTTTTCGGCGGTACCGAGGGCGTCAGGTCCCATTTTCATGTTTTGCTCCCCCGGACTCGTTTTCGACGGTACCGAGGGCATCGTGTCCCCTTTTCATGTTTTGTGCTCCCAGACTTGTTTTCCGAGGTGCCGTGTGCGTCGGGTTCCGTTTTCATGTTTTGTGCTCCCGGACTCATTTTCGACGGTTCCGAGGGCGTCAGAGCCTATTTTAATGTGTAGCACGCCCGGACTCATTTTCGGCGGTTCCGAGGGTGTCCGGTCCTGTTTTCATGTTTTGCGCTCTTGGACTCGTTTTCGGCGATATCGGGGGCGTCGGGTCCCGTTTTATTGTTTTCCGCGCCCGGACTCGGTTTCGGCGGTTCTAAGGTAGTCGGGTCCCGTTTTCATGTTTTGCGCGCCCGGACTCGTTTTCGGCGGTGCCGAGGGCGTCGTGTCCCGTTTTCATGTTTTGCGCGTCCGTACTCGTGTTCGGCGGTTCCGAGGGCGTCGGGTCCCGTTTTCACGTTTTGCGCTCCCGGACTCGTTTCGACGGTTCCGAGGGCGTCGTGTCTCGTTTTCATGTTTTGCGCGCCCTGACTCATTTTCGGCGGTACCGAGGGCGTCAGGTCCCGTTTTAATGTTTTGCGCTCCCAAACTAGTTTTTGGCGGTAGCGAGGGCGTCGGGTCCAATTTTCTTGTTTTGGGCGTCCAGAATCTTTTTTGACGATTCTGAGAGCGTTGGGTCCCGTTTTCAAGTTTTGCGCTCCCGGACTCATTTTCGGCGATACCAAGGGTGTCGTATCCAGTTTTCATTTTTTGCGCGCCCGGACATCTTGTTTAAACAACGATTTTTAGGGCATCTTACTTATGTTTTGTGCAATATTAGCGTTATAGAATATTCATATCGAAGTTCTAATTGGACAAGTTTAAAATAGGCGTAATTAGGAGTGATTGTATTAATTTGCACGGAACTATATGTAGTTATGCGGCCAAAAATTATGAAAAACTCAAACAACTTGTTCAAACAGCAGTTTTTAATGCATCTTACTTATGTTTTGCGCGGAATTAGCGTCATAGAACATTCATATCGAAATTTTAATAGGACAATCTTATAATAGGCGTAATCAGGAGTAATTAATTTAATTTGCACGAAATTTTGTGTAGTTGTGCGGCCAAAAATTTTCATAAAGCCAAACAACTTGTTTAAACAGCAGTTTTTAACGCATATTACTTATGTTTTGTGCAAAAATGGCGTTATAGAATATTCATATCGAAGTTTTAATTGGAGAATTTTACAATAGGCGTAATTAGGAGTTGTTATATTAATTGCCATGAGATTATGTGTTGTTATGAGGGCAAAAATGTTGAAAACTCAAACAATCTTTTTATTAATTACGAGCTTTCTAAAGCATCTTACTTATGTTTTGTGAAAAATTAGTATCGTAGAATATTCATATCAACGTGTTCATTGAAAAATCATATAAAAGACATGATTAAGAGTAATTATATTAATTTATACGAAATTATGTACGGTTATGCGGCCAAAAAATTTGGAACGATCAAACAACTTGTTCAAACAAATAGTTTTTAATGCATCTTACTTAAGTTTTGCGCAAAATTAGTGTTGTACAACATTCATCCCGAAGTTTTAATAGGAAAATCTTACTATAGACATATTTAGGAGTAATTATAGTAATTTCTAAGAAATTATGTGCGTTATGCGTAAAAACCAATATTTTTGAAAAACTCAAATAACTCGTTTAAACATTGTTTTTAATGCATCTTACTTATGTTTTGTGTAAAATTAGTGTCGTAGAATACTCATATCGATGTTTTAATTAGAAGATCTTATAATAGGCATGTTAGGAGTAATTATATTAATTTATAAGAAATTATGTGTAATTATGCGGCCTAAAATTAAAAAAAAAAACTCAAACAACTTTGTTTAAACATCTGTTTTTAAAGCCTCCCATTTATGTTTTGTGCAGAATTAGTGTTGTAAAATGTTCATGTTGAAGTGTTAATTTGATAATCTTTTTATAGGCATAAATAGGAGTGATTATTTAATTTTCACTGAATTATGTGTAGTTATGGGGCCAAAAATATTGAAATACTCAAATAACTTTTTTTAAATAGCTATTTCTAATGCATCTTACTTATGTTTTGGGAAAAAATAGTGTCGTAGAATATTCATATCGGAGTGTTAATTGAACAATCTTATAATAGACATGATTAGGAGTAATTATATGAATTCGCACGAAATTATGTGTGTTTATACGGCCAAAATTTTCAAAAAAGTCAAACAACTTGTTTAAACAGCAGTTTTTAATGCATCTACTTATGTTTTTAGCCAAATTTGCGTCATAGAATATTTATATCGAAGTTTTAATTATATAATCTTATAATAGGCATAATTAGAAGTAATTTTATTAATTTGTACGAAATTATATGTAGTTATGCGGTAAAAAGATTGACAAACTCAATAAGCTAGTTTAAGCTAACTTGTTCTTTTAATGCATCTTACCTATGTTTTGTGCAAACTTGGTGTCGTAGAATATTCATATCGAGGTATTAATGGGATAATCTTCTAATAGGCACAAATATGTGTAGTTATATTAATTTTCACGGAATTATATGTAGTTATGAGACAATAAATTTTAAAAATCTTAAACAACTAGTTTAAACAGCAATTTCAAATGTATCTTATTTATGTTTCATGAAAAATTACAGTTTTAGGATATTCATATTGGAGTGTTAATTGGAAAATCATATAATAGGCATAATTAGGAGTAATTATATTTGTTTGTGTGAAATTATGTCTAGTTATGCTGCAAATATTTTTACAAAACTCAAGCAACTTGTTTAAACATCTATTTTTAATGCATCTTACTTATTTTTTACGCGAAATTCATATCGTAGAATGTTCATATCAAAGTGTTAATTGGATACCCTTCCAATAGGAATAATTAGAGTAATTATATTAATTTTTCACGAAATTATGTATCATTATGAGGCAATAAATGTTAAAAATCTTAAACAACTTGTTTAAACAGCAATTTCGAATGTATCTTACTTATGTCTTATGAAACATTTGTGTCCTATGATGTTCGTATCGAAATGTTAATTTGACAATCTTATAATAGGCATAGTTAGGAGTAATTATATTAATTCGCACGAAATTTTGTGTGGTTTTGATGCAAAAAATGTTGAATATCTTAAACAACAATTTCTAATGCATCTTACTTATATTTTGTGCAAAATTAGCGTCATAGAATATTCATATAAAAGTTCTAATTGGAAATCATATAATAGGCATAATAAGGAGTAATTATATTAATTTTTACGAAATTATATTTAGTTATGCGGCCTAAAATTTTCAAAAACTCAATCAATTTGTTTAAACAACTTTTTTCAATGCATCTTATTTATGTTTTATGCAAAATTTGTGCCGTACAATGTTCATATCGAAGTGTTAATTGGATAATCTTCTAATAGGTATAATTAGGAGTAATTATATTAATTTTCACGAAGTTATGCGCGATTATGAGTCAAAAAATGTTAAAACTCTGAAACTACTTGTTTAAACAGCGGTTTCTAATTTATCTTACTTGTGTTTTATGAAAAAATAGTGTCGTAGGATATTCATATCGAAGTTTTAATTGGAAAATCTTATAATAGGCATAATTATGAATAACTATATTAATTTTTATGAAATTATGTTTATTTATGCGGCCAAAAATTTTGTTAAACACAAACAACTTGTTTAAACAGCTGTTTTTAATGCACCTACTTATGTCTTGTGCAAACCTAGTGTCGTAGAACGTTCATATCGAAGTGTAAATCGGCTAATATTTTAATAGGCATAATTAGGAGTAATTATATTAATTTTCACGAAATTATATGTAGTTATGAGACCAAAAATGTTGGAAAACTTAAACTTTTTGAAATAGCAGTTTCTAGTGCATCTTACTTATGTTTTGAGGAAATATAGTGCCCTGAAATATTCATTTTGAAATGTTAATTGAACAATCTTATAATAGGCATAATTAGGAATAATTATATTAATTTGCACCAAATTATGTGTAGTTATGCGCCCATAAATTTTCATAAAGCCAAACATCTTGTTTAAACAGCGATTTTTAGGGCATCTTACTTATGTTTTGTGCAATATTAGCGTTATAGAATATTCATATCGAAGTTCTAATTGGACAAGTTGATAATAGGCGTAATTAGGAGTGATTGTATTAATTTGCACGGAACTATATGTAGTTATGCGGCCAAAAATTATGAAAAACTCAAACAACTTGTTCAAACAGCAATTTTTAATGCATCTTACTTATGTTTTGCGCGGAATTAGCGTCATAGAACATTCATATCGAAATTTTAATAGGACAATCTTATAATAGGCGTAATCAGGAGTAATTATTTTAATTTGCACGAAATTTTGTGTAGTTGTGCGGCCAAAAATTTTTATAAAGCCAAACAACTTGTTTAAACAGCAGTTTTTAACGCATATTACTTATGTTTTGTGCAAAAATGACGTTATAGAATATTCATATCGAAGTTTTAATTGGACAATTTTACAATAGGCGTAATTAGGAGTTGTTATATTAATTGCCATGAGATTATGTGTTGTTATGAGGGCAAAAATGTTGAAAACTCAAACAATCTTTTTATTAATAACAGTTTCTAAAGCATCTTACTTATGTTTTGTGAAAAATTAGTATCGTAGAATATTCATATCAACGTGTTCATTGAAAAATCATATAAAAGACATGATTAAGAGTAATTATATTAATTTATACGAAATTATGTACAGTTATGCGGCCAAAAAATTTGGAACGATCAAACAACTTGTTCAAACAAAGCAGTTTTTAATGCATCTTACTTAAGTTTTGCGCAAAATTAGTGTTGTACAACATTCATCCCGAAGTTTTAATAGGAAAATCTTACTATAGACATATTTAGGAGTAATTACAGTAATTTCTAAGAAATTATGTGCAGTTATGCAGCCAATATTTTTGAAAAACTCAAATAACTCGTTTAAACAAATTGTTTTTAATGCATCTTACTTATGTTTTGTGTAAAATTAGTGTCGTAGAATACTCATATCGATGTTTTAATTAGAAGATCTTATAATAGGCATGTTAGGAGTAATTATATTAATTTATAAGAAATTATGTGTAATTATGCGGCCTAAAATTAAAAAAAAAACTCAAACAACTTTGTTTAAACATCTGTTTTTAAAGCCTCCCATTTATGTTTTGTGCAGAATTAGTATTGTAGAATGTTCATGTTGAAGTGTTAATTTGATAATCTTTTTATAGGCATAAATAGGAGTGATTATTTAATTTTCACTGAATTATGTGTAGTTATGGGGCCAAAAATATTGAAATACTCAAATAACTTTTTTCAAATAGCTGTTTCTAATGCATCTTACTTATGTTTTGGGAAAAAATAGTGTCGTAGAATATTCATATCGGAGTGTTAATTGAACAATCTTATAATAGACATGATTAGGAGTAATTATATGAATTCGCACGAATTTATGTGTGTTTATGCGGCCAAAAATTTTAAAAAAGTCAAACAACTTGTTTAAACTTAGCAGTTTTTAATGCATCTACTTATGTTTTGTGCCAAATTTGCGTCATAGAATATTTATATCGAAGTTTTAATTATATAATCTTATAATAGGCATAATTAGAAGTAATTTTATTAATTTGCACGAAATTATATGTAGTTATGCGGTAAAAAGATTGACAAACTCAATAAGCTAGTTTAAACTGCTGTTCTTTTAATGCATCTTACCTATGTTTTGTGCAAACTTGGTGTCGTAGAATATTCATATCGAGGTATTAATGGGATAATCTTCTAATAGGCACAAATATGTGTAGTTATATTAATTTTCACGGAATTATATATAGTTATGAGACAATAAATTTTAAAAATCTTAAACAACTAGTTTAAACAACAATTTCAAATGTCTCATATTTATGTTTCATGAAAAATTACAGTTTTAGGATATTCATATTGGAGTGTTAATTGGAAAATCATATAATAGGCATAATTAGGAGTAATTATATTTGTTTGTGTGAAATTATGTCTAGTTATGCTGCAAATTTTTTTACAAAACTCAAACAACTTGTTTAAACAGCTATTTTTAATGCATCTTACTTATTTTTTACGCGAAATTCATATCGTAGAATGTTCATATCGAAGTGTTAATTGGATACTCTTCCAATAGGAATAATTAGGAGTAATTATATTAATTTTCACGAAATTATGTGTCATTATGAGGCAATAAATGTTAAAAATCTTAAACAACTTGTTTAAACAGCAATTTCGAATGTATCTTACTTATGTCTTATGAAACATTAGTGTCCTATGATGTTCGTATCGAAGTGTTAATTTGACAATCTTATAATAGGCATAGTTAGGAGTAATTATATTAATTCGCTCGAAATTTTGTGTGGTTTTGATGCAAAAATGTTGAAAATCTTAAACAACAATTTCTAATGCATCTTACTTATATTTTGTGCAAAATTAGCGTCATAGAATATTCATATAAAAGTTCTAATTGGACAATCATATAATAGGCATAATTAGGAGTAATTATATTAATTTTTATGAAATTATATTTAGTTATGCGGCCTAAAATTTTCAAAAACTCAATCAATTTGTTTAAACAACTTTTTTCAATGCATCTTATTTATGTTTTATGCAAAATTTGTGCCGTACAATGTTCATATCGAAGTGTTAATTGGATAATCTTCTAATAGGTATAATTAGGAGTAATTATATTAATTTTCACGAAGTTATGCGCAGTTATGAGTCAAAAAATGTTAAAACTCTGAAACTACTTGTTTAAACAGCGGTTTCTAATGTATCTTACTTGTGTTTTATGAAAAAATAGTGTCGTAGGATATTCATATCGAAGTTTTAATTGGAAAATCTTATAATAGGCATAATTATGAGTAATTATATTAATTTTCATGAAATTATGTTTATTTATGCGGCCAAAAATTTTGTTAAACACAAACAACTTGTTTAAACAAATTGTTTTTAATGCACCTACTTATGTCTTGTGCAAACCTAGTGTCGTAGAACGTTCATATCGAAGTGCAAATCGGCTAATATTTTAATAGGCATAATTAGGAGTAATTATAGGTATTTTCACGAAATTATATGTAGTTATGAGGCCAAAAATGTTGGAAAACTTAAACTTTTTGAAATAGCAGTTTCTAGTGCATCTTACTTATGTTTTGAGGAAATATAGTGCCCTGAAATATTCATTTTGAAATGTTAATTGAACAATCTTATAATAGGCATAATTAGGAGTAATTATATTAATTTGCACCAAATTATGTGTAGTTATGCGCCCATAAATTTTCATAAAGCCAAACATCTTGTTTAAACGACGATTTTTAGGGCATCTTACTTATGTTTTGTGCAATATTAGCGTTATAGAATATTCATATCGAAGTTCTAATTGGACAAGTTTATAATAGGCGTAATTAGGAGTGATTGTATTAATTTGCACGGAACTATATGTAGTTATGCGGCCAAAAATTATGAAAAACTCAAACAACTTGTTCAAACAAAGCAGTTTTTAATGCATCTTACTTATGTTTTGCGCGGAATTAGCGTCATAGAATATTCATATCGAAATTTTAATAGGACAATCTTATAATAGGCGTAATCAGGAGTAATTATTTTAATTTGCACGAAATTTTGTGTAGTTGTGCGGCCAAAAATTTTTATAAAGCCAAACAACTTGTTTGAACAGCAGTTTTTAACGCATCTTACTTATGTTTTGTGCAAAAATGGCGTTATAGAATATTCATATCGAAGTTTTAATTGGACAATTTTACAATAGGCGTAATTAGGAGTTGTTATATTAATTTCCATGAGATTATGTGTTGTTATGAGGGCAAAAATGTTGAAAACTCAAACAATCTTTTTATTAATAACAGTTTCTAAAGCATCTTACTTATGTTTTGTGAAAAATTAGTATCGTAGAATATTCATATCAACGTGTTCATTGAAAAATCATATAAAAGACATGATTAAGAGTAATTATATTAATTTATACGAAATTATGTACAGTTATGCAGCCAAAAAATTTGGAACGATCAAACAACTTGTTCAAACAGCAGTTTTTAATGCATCTTACTTAAGTTTTGCGCAAAATTAGTGTTGTACAACATTCATCCCGAAGTTTTAATAGGAAAATCTTACTATAGACATATTTAGGAGTAATTATAGTAATTTCTAAGAAATTATGTGCAGTTATGCAGCCAATATTTTTGAAAAACTCAAATAACTCGTTTAAACAGCTGTTTTTAATGCATCTTACTTATGTTTTGTGTAAAATTAGTGTCGTAGAATACTCATATCGATGTTTTAATTAGAAGATCTTATAATAGGCATGTTAGGAGTAATGATATTAATTTATAAGAAATTATGTGTAATTATGCGGCCTAAAATTAAAAAAAAAACTCAAACAACTTTGTTTAAACATCTGTTTTTAAAGCCTCCCATTTATGTTTTGGGCAGAATTAGTATTGTAGAATGTTCATGTTGAAATGTTAATTTGATAATCTTTTTATAGGCATAATTAGGAGTGATTATTTAATTTTCACTGAATTATGTGTAGTTATGGGGCCAAAAATATTGAAATACTCAAATAACTTTTTTTAAATAGCTGTTTCTAATGCATCTTACTTATGTTTTGGGAAAAAATAGTGTCGTAGAATATTCATATCGGAGTGTTAATTGAACAATCTTATAATAGACATGATTAGGAGTAATTATATGAATTCGCACGAAATTATGTGTGTTTATGCGGCCAAAATTTTTACAAAAGTCAAACAACTTGTTTAAACAGCAGTTTTTAATGCATCTACTTATGTTTTGTGCCAAATTTGCGTCATAGAATATTTATATCGAAGTTTTAATTATATAATCTTATAATAGGCATAATTAGAAGTAATTTTATTAATTTGCACGAAATTATATGTAGTTATGCGGTAAAAAGATTGACAAACTCAATAAGCTAGTTTAAACTGTTGTTCTTTTAATGCATCTTACCTATGCTTTGTGCAAACTTGGTGTCGTAGAATATTCATATCGAGGTATTAATGGGATAATCTTCTAATAGGCACAAATATGTGTAGTTATATTAATTTTCACGGAATTATATGTAGTTATGAGACAATAAATTTTAAAAATCTTAAACAACTAGTTTAAACAGCAATTTCAAATGTATCTTATTTATGTTTCATGAAAAATTACAGTTTTAGGATATTCATATTGGAGTGTTAATTGGAAAATCATATAATAGGCATAATTAGGAGTAATTATATTTGTTTGTGTGAAATTATGTCTAGTTATGCTGCAAATTTTTTTACAAAACTCAAACAACTTGTTTAAACAGCTATTTTTAATGCATCTTACTTATTTTTTACGCGAAATTCATATCGTAGAATGTTCATATCGAAGTGTTAATTGGATACTCTTCCAATAGGAATAATTAGGAGTAATTATATTAATTTTCACGAAATTATGTGTCATTATGAGGCAATAAATGTTAAAAATCTTAAACAACTTGTTTAAACAGCAATTTCGAATGTATCTTACTTATGCCTTATGAAACATTAGTGTCCTATGATGTTCGTATCGAAGTGTTAATTTGACAATCTTATAATAGGCATAGTTAGGAGTAATTATATTAATTCGCTCGAAATTTTGTGTGGTTTTGATGCAAAAAATGTTGAAAATCTTAAACAACAATTTCTAATGCATCTTACTTATATTTTGTGCAAAATTAGCGTCATAGAATATTCATATAAAAGTTCTAATTGGACAATCATATAATAGGCATAATTAGGAGTAATTATATTAATTTTTACGAAATTATATTTAGTTATGCGGCCTAAAATTTTCAAAAACTCAATCAATTTGTTTAAACAACTTTTTTCAATGCATCTTATTTATGTTTTATGCAAAATTTGTGCCGTACAATGTTCATATCGAAGTGTTAATTGGATAATCTTCTAATAGGTATAATTAGGAGTAATTATATTAATTTTCACGAAGTTATGCGCAGTTATGAGTCAAAAAATGTTAAAACTCTGAAACTACTTGTTTAAACAGCGGTTTCTAATGTATCTTACTTGTGTTTTATGAAAAAATAGTGTCGTAGGATATTCATATCGAAGTTTTAATTGAAAAATCTTATTATAGGCATAATTATGAGTAATTATATTAATTTTCATGAAATTATGTTTATTTATGCGGCCAAAAATTTTGTTAAACACAAACAACTTGTTTAAACAGCTGTTTTTAATGCACCTACTTATGTCTTGTGCAAACCTAGTGTCGTAGAACGTTCATATCGAAGTGCAAATCGGCTAATATTTTAATAGGCATAATTAGGAGTAATTATAGTAATTTTCACGAAATTATATGTAGTTATGAGGCCAAAAATGTTGGAAAACTTAAACTTTTTGAAATAGCAGTTTCTAGTGCATCTTACTTATGTTTTGAGGAAATATAGTGCCCTGAAATATTCATTTTGAAATGTTAATTGAACAATCTTATAATAGGCATAATTAGGAGTAATTATATTAATTTGCACCAAATTATGTGTAGTTATGCGCCCATAAATTTTCATAAAGCCAAACATCTTGTTTAAACAGTGATTTTTAGGGCATCTTACTTATGTTTTGTGCAATATTAGCGTTATAGAATATTCATATCGAAGTTCTAATTGGACAAGTTTATAATAGGCGTAATTAGGAGTGATTGTATTAATTTGCACGGAACTATATGTAGTTATGCGGCCAAAAATTATGAAAAACTCAAACAACTTGTTCAAACAGCAGTTTTTAATGCATCTTACTTATGTTTTGCGCGGAATTAGCGTCATAGAATATTCATATCGAAATTTTAATAGGACAATCTTATAATAGGCATAATCAGGAGTAATTATTTTAATTTGCACGAAATTTTGTGTAGTTGTGCGGCCAAAATTTTTTATAAAGCCAAACAACTTGTTTAAACAGCAGTTTTTAACGCATCTTACTTATGTTTTGTGCAAAAATGGCGTTATAGAATATTCATATCGAAGTTTTAATTGGACAATTTTACAATAGGAGTAATTAGGAGTTGTTATATTAATTGCCATGAGATTATGTGTTGTTATGAGGGCAAAAATGTTGAAAACTCAAACAATCTTTTTATTAATAACAATTTCTAAAGCATCTTACTTATGTTTTGTGAAAAATTAGTATCGTAGAATATTCATATCAACGTGTTCATTGAAAAATCATATAAAAGACATGATTAAGAGTAATTATATTAATTTATACGAAATTATGTACAGTTATGCGGCCAAAAAATTTGGAACGATCAAACAACTTGTTCAAACAGCAGTTTTTAATGCATCTTACTTAAGTTTTGCGCAAAATTAGTGTTGTACAACATTCATCCCGAAGTTTTAATAGGAAAATCTTTCTATAGACATATTTAGGAGTAATTATAGTAATTTCTAAGAAATTATGTGCAGTTATGCAGCCAATATTTTTGAAAAACTCAAATAACTCGTTTAAACAGCTGTTTTTAATGCATCTTACTTATGTTTTGTGTAAAATTAGTGTCGTAGAATACTCATATCGATGTTTTAATTAGAAGATCTTATAATAGGCATGTTAGGAGTAATTATATTAATTTATAAGAAATTATGTGTAATTATGCGGCCTAAAATTAAAAAAAAAAAAAACTCAAACAACTTTGTTTAAACATCTGTTTTTAAAGCCTCCCATTTATGTTTTGTGCAGAATTAGTATTGTAGAATGTTCATGTTGAAGTGTTAATTTGATAATCTTTTTATAGGCATAAATAGGAGTGATTATTTAATTTTCACTGAATTATGTGTAGTTATGGGGCCAAAAATATTGAAATACTCAAATAACTTTTTTTAAATAGCTGTTTCTAATGCATCTTACTTATGTTTTGGGGAAAAATAGTGTCGTAGAATATTCATATCGGAGTGTTAATTGAACAATCTTATAATAGACATGATTAGGAGTAATTATATGAATTCGCACGAATTTATGTGTGTTTATGCGGCCAAAAATTTTAAAAAAGTCAAACAACTTGTTTAAACAGCAGTTTTTAATGCATCTACTTATGTTTTGTGCCAAATTTGCGTCATAGAATATTTATATCGAAGTTTTAATTATATAATCTTATAATAGGCATAATTAGAAGTAATTTTATTAATTTGCACGAAATTATATGTAGTTATGCGGTAAAAAGATTGACAAACTCAATAAGCTAGTTTAAACTGCTGTTCTTTTAATGCATCTTACCTATGTTTTGTGCAAACTTGGTGTCGTAGAATATTCATATCGAGGTATTAATGGGATAATCTTCTAATAGGCACAAATATGTGTAGTTATATTAATTTTCACGGAATTATATATAGTTATGAGACAATAAATTTTAAAAATCTTAAACAACTAGTTTAAACAACAATTTCAAATGTATCTTATTTATGTTTCATGAAAAATTACAGTTTTAGGATATTCATATTGGAGTGTTAATTGGAAAATCATATAATAGGCATAATTAGGAGTAATTATATTTGTTTGTGTGAAATTATGTCTAGTTATGCTGCAAATTTTTTTACAAAACTCAAACAACTTGTTTAAACAGCTATTTTTAATGCATCTTACTTATTTTTTACGCGAAATTCATATCGTAGAATGTTCATATCGAAGTGTTAATTGGATACTCTTCCAATAGGAATAATTAGGAGTAATTATATTAATTTTCACGAAATTATGTGTCATTATGAGGCAATAAATGTTAAAAATCTTAAACAACTTGTTTAAACAGCAATTTCGAATGTATCTTACTTATGTCTTATGAAACATTAGTGTCCTATGATGTTCGTATCGAAGTGTTAATTTGACAATCTTATAATAGGCATAGTTAGGAGTAATTATATTAATTCGCTCGAAATTTTGTGTGGTTTTGATGCAAAAATGTTGAAAATCTTAAACAACAATTTCTAATGCATCTTACTTATATTTTGTGCAAAATTAGCGTCATAGAATATTCATATAAAAGTTCTAATTGGACAATCATATAATAGGCATAATTAGGAGTAATTATATTAATTTTTATGAAATTATATTTAGTTATGCGGCCTAAAATTTTCAAAAACTCAATCAATTTGTTTAAACAACTTTTTTCAATGCATCTTATTTATGTTTTATGCAAAATTTGTGCCGTACAATGTTCATATCGAAGTGTTAATTGGATAATCTTCTAATAGGTATAATTAGGAGTAATTATATTAATTTTCACGAAGTTATGCGCAGTTATGAGTCAAAAAATGTTAAAACTCTGAAACTACTTGTTTAAACAGCGGTTTCTAATGTATCTTACTTGTGTTTTATGAAAAAATAGTGTCGTAGGATATTCATATCGAAGTTTTAATTGGAAAATCTTATAATAGGCATAATTATGAGTAATTATATTAATTTTCATGAAATTATGTTTATTTATGCGGCCAAAAATTTTGTTAAACACAAATAACTTGTTTAAACATTGTTTTTAATGCACCTACTTATGTCTTGTGCAAACTTAGTGTCGTAGAACGTTCATATCGAAGTGCAAATCGGCTAATATTTTAATAGGCATAATTAGGAGTAATTATAGGTATTTTCACGAAATTATATGTAGTTCGAGGCCAAAAATGTTGGAAAACTTAAACTTTTTGAAATAGCAGTTTCTAGTGCATCTTACTTATGTTTTGAGGAAATATAGTGCCCTGAAATATTCATTTTGAAATGTTAATTGAACAATCTTATAATAGGCATAATTAGGAGTAATTATATTAATTTGCACCAAATTATGTGTAGTTATGCGCCCATAAATTTTCATAAAGCCAAACATCTTGTTTAAACGACGATTTTTAGGGCATCTTACTTATGTTTTGTGCAATATTAGCGTTATAGAATATTCATATCGAAGTTCTAATTGGACAAGTTTATAATAGGCGTAATTAGGAGTGATTGTATTAATTTGCACGGAACTATATGTAGTTATGCGGCCAAAAATTATGAAAAACTCAAACAACTTGTTCAAACAAGCAGTTTTTAATGCATCTTACTTATGTTTTGCGCGGAATTAGCATCATAGAATATTCATATCGAAATTTTAATAGGACAATCTTATAATAGGCGTAATCAGGAGTAATTATTTTAATTTGCACGAAATTTTGTGTAGTTGTGCGGCCAAAAATTTTTTAAAGCCAAACAACTTGTTTAAACAGCAGTTTTTAACGCATCTTACTTATGTTTTGTGCAAAAATGGCGTTATAGAATATTCATATCGAAGTTTTAATTGGACAATTTTACAATAGGCGTAATTAGGAGTTGTTATATTAATTGCCATGAGATTATGTGTTGTTATGAGGGCAAAAATGTTGAAAACTCAAACAATCTTTTTATTAATAACAGTTTCTAAAGCATCTTACTTATGTTTTGTGAAAAATTAGTATCGTAGAATATTCATATCAACGTGTTCATTGAAAAATCATATAAAAGACATGATTAAGAGTAATTATATTAATTTATACGAAATTATGTACAGTTATGCGGCCAAAAAATTTGGAACGATCAAACAACTTGTTCAAACAGCAGTTTTTAATGCATCTTACTTAAGTTTTGCGCAAAATTAGTGTTGTACAACATTCATCCCGAAGTTTTAATAGGAAAATCTTACTATAGACATATTTAGGAGTAATTATAGTAATTTCTAAGAAATTATGTGCAGTTATGCAGCCAATATTTTTGAAAAACTCAAATAACTCGTTTAAACAGCTGTTTTTAATGCATCTTACTTATGTTTTGTGTAAAATTAGTGTCGTAGAATACTCATATCGATGTTTTAATTAGAAGATCTTATAATAGGCATGTTAGGAGTAATTATATTAATTTATAAGAAATTATGTGTAATTATGCGGCCTAAAATTAAAAAAAAAAAAAAAAACTCAAACAACTTTGTTTAAACATCTGTTTTTAAAGCCTCCCATTTATGTTTTGTGCAGAATTAGTATTGTAGAATGTTCATGTTGAAGTGTTAATTTGATGATCTTTTTATAGGCATAATTAGGAGTGATTATTTAATTTTCACTGAATTATGTGTAGTTATGGGGCCAAAAATATTGAAATACTCAAATAACTTTTTTTAAATAGCTGTTTCTAATGCATCTTACTTATGTTTTGGGAAAAAATAGTGTCGTAGAATATTCATATCGGAGTGTTAATTGAACAATCTTATAATAGACATGATTAGGAGTAATTATATGAATTCGCACGAAATTATGTGTGTTTATGCGGCCAAAATTTTTACAAAAGTCAAACAACTTGTTTAAACAAGCAGTTTTTAATGCATCTACTTATGTTTTGTGCCAAATTTGCGTCATAGAATATTTATATCGAAGTTTTAATTATATAATCTTATAATAGGCATAATTAGAAGTAATTTTATTAATTTGCACGAAATTATATGTAGTTATGCGGTAAAAAGATTGACAAACTCAATAAGCTAGTTTAAACTGTTGTTCTTTTAATGCATCTTACCTATGCTTTGTGCAAACTTGGTGTCGTAGAATATTCATATCGAGGTATTAATGGGATAATCTTCTAATAGGCACAAATATGTGTAGTTATATTAATTTTCACGGAATTATATGTAGTTATGAGACAATAAATTTTAAAAATCTTAAACAACTAGTTTAAACAAAGCAATTTCAAATGTATCTTATTTATGTTTCATGAAAAATTACAGTTTTAGGATATTCATATTGGAGTGTTAATTGGAAAATCATATAATAGGCATAATTAGGAGTAATTATATTTGTTTGTGTGAAATTATGTCTAGTTATGCTGCAAATTTTTTTATAAAACTCAAACAACTTGTTTAAACAGCTATTTTTAATGCATCTTACTTATTTTTTACGCGAAATTCATATCGTAGAATGTTCATATCGAAGTGTTAATTGGATACTCTTCCAATAGGAATAATTAGGAGTAATTATATTAATTTTCATGAAATTATGTGTCATTATGAGGCAATAAATGTTAAAAATCTTAAACAACTTGTTTAAACAAAGCAATTTCGAATGTATCTTACTTATGTCTTATGAAACATTAGTGTCCTATGATGTTCGTATCGAAGTGTTAATTTGACAATCTTATAATAGGCATAGTTAGGAGTAATTATATTAATTCGCTCGAAATTTTGTGTGGTTTTGATGCAAAAAATGTTGAAAATCTTAAACAACAATTTCTAATGCATCTTACTTATATTTTGTGCAAAATTAGCGTCATAGAATATTCATATAAAAGTTCTAATTGGACAATCATATAATAGGCATAATTAGGAGTAATTATATTAATTTTTACGAAATTATATTTAGTTATGCGGCCTAAAATTTTCAAAAACTCAATCAATTTGTTTAAACAACTTTTTTCAATGCATCTTATTTATGTTTTATGCAAAATTTGTGCCGTACAATGTTCATATCGAAGTGTTAATTGGATAATCTTCTAATAGGTATAATTAGGAGTAATTATATTAATTTTCACGAAGTTATGCGCAGTTATGAGTCAAAAAATGTTAAAACTCTGAAACTACTTGTTTAAACAGCGGTTTCTAATGTATCTTACTTGTGTTTTATGAAAAAATAGTGTCGTAGGATATTCATATCGAAGTTTTAATTGGAAAATCTTATAATAGGCATAATTATGAGTAATTATATTAATTTTCATGAAATTATGTTTATTTATGCGGCCAAAAATTTTGTTAAACACAAATAACTTGTTTAAACAGTTGTTTTTAATGCACCTACTTATGTCTTGTGCAAACCTAGTGTCGTAGAACGTTCATATCGAAGTGCAAATCGGCTAATATTTTAATAGGCATAATTAGGAGTAATTATAGGTATTTTCACGAAATTATATGTAGTTCTGAGGCCAAAAATGTTGGAAAACTTAAACTTTTTGAAATAGCAGTTTCTAGTGCATCTTACTTATGTTTTGAGGAAATATAGTGCCCTGAAATATTCATTTTGAAATGTTAATTGAACAATCTTATAATAGGCATAATTAGGAGTAATTATATTAATTTGCACCAAATTATGTGTAGTTATGCGCCCATAAATTTTCATAAAGCCAAACATCTTGTTTAAACAGCGATTTTTAGGGCATCTTACTTATGTTTTGTGCAATATTAGCGTTATAGAATATTCATATCGAAGTTCTAATTGGACAAGTTTATAATAGGCGTAATTAGGAGTGATTGTATTAATTTGCACGGAACTATATGTAGTTATGCGGCCAAAAATTATGAAAAACTCAAACAACTTGTTCAAAAAAGCAGTTTTTAATGCATCTTACTTATGTTTTGCGCGGAATTAGCATCATAGAATATTCATATCGAAATTTTAATAGGACAATCTTATAATAGGCGTAATCAGGAGTAATTATTTTAATTTGCACGAAATTTTGTGTAGTTGTGCGGCCAAAAATTTTTATAAAGCCAAACAACTTGTTTAAACAAAGCAGTTTTTAACGCATCTTACTTATGTTTTGTGCAAAAATGGCGTTATAGAATATTCATATCGAAGTTTTAATTGGACAATTTTACAATAGGCGTAATTAGGAGTTGTTATATTAATTGCCATGAGATTATGTGTTGTTATGAGGGCAAAAATGTTGAAAACTCAAACAATCTTTTTATTAATAACAATTTCTAAAGCATCTTACTTATGTTTTGTGAAAAATTAGTATCGTAGAATATTCATATCAACGTGTTCATTGAAAAATCATATAAAAGACATGATTAAGAGTAATTATATTAATTTATACGAAATTATGTACAGTTATGCGGCCAAAAAATTTGGAACGATCAAACAACTTGTTCAAACAGCAGTTTTTAATGCATCTTACTTAAGTTTTGCGCAAAATTAGTGTTGTACAACATTCATCCCGAAGTTTTAATAGGAAAATCTTACTATAGACATATTTAGGAGTAATTATAGTAATTTCTAAGAAATTATGTGCAGTTATGCAGCCAATATTTTTGAAAAACTCAAATAACTCGTTTAAACATTGTTTTTAATGCATCTTACTTATGTTTTGTGTAAAATTAGTGTCGTAGAATACTCATATCGATGTTTTAATTAGAAGATCTTATAATAGGCATGTTAGGAGTAATTATATTAATTTATAAGAAATTATGTGTAATTATGCGGCCTAAAATTAAAAAAAAAAACTCAAACAACTTTGTTTAAACATCTGTTTTTAAAGCCTCCCATTTATGTTTTGTGCAGAATTAGTATTGTAGAATGTTCATGTTGAAGTGTTAATTTGATGATCTTTTTATAGGCATAATTAGGAGTGATTATTTAATTTTCACTGAATTATGTGTAGTTATGGGGCCAAAAATATTGAAATACTCAAATAACTTTTTTTAAATAGCTGTTTCTAATGCATCTTACTTATGTTTTGGGAAAAAATAGTGTCGTAGAATATTCATATCGGAGTGTTAATTGAACAATCTTATAATAGACATGATTAGGAGTAATTATATGAATTCGCACGAATTTATGTGTGTTTATGCGGCCAAAATTTTTAAAAAAGTCAAACAACTTGTTTAAACAGCAGTTTTTAATGCATCTACTTATGTTTTGTGCCAAATTTGCGTCATAGAATATTTATATCGAAGTTTTAATTATATAATCTTATAATAGGCATAATTAGAAGTAATTTTATTAATTTGCACGAAATTATATGTAGTTATGCGGTAAAAAGATTGACAAACTCAATAAGCTAGTTTAAACTGTTGTTCTTTTAATGCATCTTACCTATGCTTTGTGCAAACTTGGTGTCGTAGAATATTCATATCGAGGTATTAATGGGATAATCTTCTAATAGGCACAAATATGTGTAGTTATATTAATTTTCACGGAATTATATGTAGTTATGAGACAATAAATTTTAAAAATCTTAAACAACTAGTTTAAACAACAATTTCAAATGTATCTTATTTATGTTTCATGAAAAATTACAGTTTTAGGATATTCATATTGGAGTGTTAATTGGAAAATCATATAATAGGCATAATTAGGAGTAATTATATTTGTTTGTGTGAAATTATGTCTAGTTATGCTGCAAATTTTTTTATAAAACTCAAACAACTTGTTTAAACAGCTATTTTTAATGCATCTTACTTATTTTTTACGCGAAATTCATATCGTAGAATGTTCATATCGAAGTGTTAATTGGATACTCTTCCAATAGGAATAATTAGGAGTAATTATATTAATTTTCATGAAATTATGTGTCATTATGAGGCAATAAATGTTAAAAATCTTAAACAACTTGTTTAAACAGCAATTTCGAATGTATCTTACTTATGTCTTATGAAACATTAGTGTCCTATGATGTTCGTATCGAAGTGTTAATTTGACAATCTTATAATAGGCATAGTTAGGAGTAATTATATTAATTCGCTCGAAATTTTGTGTGGTTTTGATGCAAAAAATGTTGAAAATCTTAAACAACAATTTCTAATGCATCTTACTTATATTTTGTGCAAAATTAGCGTCATAGAATATTCATATAAAAGTTCTAATTGGACAATCATATAATAGGCATAATTAGGAGTAATTATATTAATTTTTACGAAATTATATTTAGTTATGCGGCCTAAAATTTTCAAAAACTCAATCAATTTGTTTAAACAACTTTTTTCAATGCATCTTATTTATGTTTTATGCAAAATTTGTGCCGTACAATGTTCATATCGAAGTGTTAATTGGATAATCTTCTAATAGGTATAATTAGGAGTAATTATATTAATTTTCACGAAGTTATGCGCAGTTATGAGTCAAAAAATGTTAAAACTCTGAAACTACTTGTTTAAACAAGCGGTTTCTAATGTATCTTACTTGTGTTTTATGAAAAAATAGTGTCGTAGGATATTCATATCGAAGTTTTAATTGGAAAATCTTATAATAGGCATAATTATGAGTAATTATATTAATTTTCATGAAATTATGTTTATTTATGCGGCCAAAAATTTTGTTAAACACAAATAACTTGTTTAAACAGTTGTTTTTAATGCACCTACTTATGTCTTGTGCAAACCTAGTGTCGTAGAACGTTCATATCGAAGTGCAAATCGGCTAATATTTTAATAGGCATAATTAGGAGTAATTATAGGTATTTTCACGAAATTATATGTAGTTCTGAGGCCAAAAATGTTGGAAAACTTAAACTTTTTGAAATAGCAGTTTCTAGTGCATCTTACTTATGTTTTGAGGAAATATAGTGCCCTGAAATATTCATTTTGAAATGTTAATTGAACAATCTTATAATAGGCATAATTAGGAGTAATTATATTAATTTGCACCAAATTATGTGTAGTTATGCGCCCATAAATTTTCATAAAGCCAAACATCTTGTTTAAACGACGATTTTTAGGGCATCTTACTTATGTTTTGTGCAATATTAGCGTTATAGAATATTCATATCGAAGTTCTAATTGGACAAGTTTATAATAGGCGTAATTAGGAGTGATTGTATTAATTTGCACGGAACTATATGTAGTTATGCGGCCAAAAATTATGAAAAACTCAAACAACTTGTTCAAACAGCAGTTTTTAATGCATCTTACTTATGTTTTGCGCGGAATTAGCATCATAGAATATTCATATCGAAATTTTAATAGGACAATCTTATAATAGGCGTAATCAGGAGTAATTATTTTAATTTGCACGAAATTTTGTGTAGTTGTGCGGCCAAAAATTTTTATAAAGCCAAACAACTTGTTTAAACAGCAGTTTTTAACGCATCTTACTTATGTTTTGTGCAAAAATGGCGTTATAGAATATTCATATCGAAGTTTTAATTGGACAATTTTACAATAGGCGTAATTAGGAGTTGTTATATTAATTGCCATGAGATTATGTGTTGTTATGAGGGCAAAAATGTTGAAAACTCAAACAATCTTTTTATTAATAACAGTTTCTAAAGCATCTTACTTATGTTTTGTGAAAAATTAGTATCGTAGAATATTCATATCAACGTGTTCATTGAAAAATCATATAAAAGACATGATTAAGAGTAATTATATTAATTTATACGAAATTATGTACAGTTATGCGGCCAAAAAATTTGGAACGATCAAACAACTTGTTCAAACAGCAGTTTTTAATGCATCTTACTTAAGTTTTGCGCAAAATTAGTTGTACAACATTCATCCCGAAGTTTTAATAGGAAAATCTTACTATAGACATATTTAGGAGTAATTATAGTAATTTCTAAGAAATTATGTGCAGTTATGCAGCCAATATTTTTGAAAAACTCAAATAACTCGTTTAAACAGCTGTTTTTAATGCATCTTACTTATGTTTTGTGTAAAATTAGTGTCGTAGAATACTCATATCGATGTTTTAATTAGAAGATCTTATAATAGGCATGTTAGGAGTAATTATATTAATTTATAAGAAATTATGTGTAATTATGCGGCCTAAAATTAAAAAAAAAAACTCAAACAACTTTGTTTAAACATCTGTTTTTAAAGCCTCCCATTTATGTTTTGTGCAGAATTAGTATTGTAGAATGTTCATGTTGAAGTGTTAATTTGATGATCTTTTTATAGGCATAATTAGGAGTGATTATTTAATTTTCACTGAATTATGTGTAGTTATGGGGCCAAAAATATTGAAATACTCAAATAACTTTTTTTAAATAGCTGTTTCTAATGCATCTTACTTATGTTTTGGGAAAAAAAATAGTGTCGTAAAATATTCATATCGAAGTTTTAATTGAACAATCTTATAATAGACATGATTAGGAGTAATTATATGAATTCGCACGAAATTATGTGTGTTTATGCGGCCAAAATTTTTACAAAAGTCAAACAACTTGTTTAAACAGCAGTTTTTAATGCATCTACTTATGTTTTGTGCCAAATTTGCGTCATAGAATATTTATATCGAAGTTTTAATTATATAATCTTATAATAGGCATAATTAGAAGTAATTTTATTAATTTGCACGAAATTATATGTAGTTATGCGGTAAAAAGATTGACAAACTCAATAAGCTAGTTTAAACTGTTGTTCTTTTAATGCATCTTACCTATGCTTTGTGCAAACTTGGTGTCGTAGAATATTCATATCGAGGTATTAATGGGATAATCTTCTAATAGGCACAAATATGTGTAGTTATATTAATTTTCACGGAATTATATGTAGTTATGAGACAATAAATTTTAAAAATCTTAAACAACTAGTTTAAACAGCAATTTCAAATGTATCTTATTTATGTTTCATGAAAAATTACAGTTTTAGGATATTCATATTGGAGTGTTAATTGGAAAATCATATAATAGGCATAATTAGGAGTAATTATATTTGTTTGTGTGAAATTATGTCTAGTTATGCTGCAAATTTTTTTATAAAACTCAAACAACTTGTTTAAACAGCTATTTTTAATGCATCTTACTTATTTTTTACGCGAAATTCATATCGTAGAATGTTCATATCGAAGTGTTAATTGGATACTCTTCCAATAGGAATAATTAGGAGTAATTATATTAATTTTCATGAAATTATGTGTCATTATGAGGCAATAAATGTTAAAAATCTTAAACAACTTGTTTAAACAGCAATTTCGAATGTATCTTACTTATGTCTTATGAAACATTAGTGTCCTATGATGTTCGTATCGAAGTGTTAATTTGACAATCTTATAATAGGCATAGTTAGGAGTAATTATATTAATTCGCTCGAAATTTTGTGTGGTTTTGATGCAAAAAATGTTGAAAATCTTAAACAACAATTTCTAATGCATCTTACTTATATTTTGTGCAAAATTAGCGTCATAGAATATTCATATAAAAGTTCTAATTGGACAATCATATAATAGGCATAATTATAAGTATTTATATTAATTTTTACGAAATTATATTTAGTTATGCGGCCTAAAATTTTCAAAAACTCAATCAATTTGTTTAAACAACTTTTTTCAATGCATCTTATTTATGTTTTATGCAAAATTTGTGCCGTACAATGTTCATATCGAAGTGTTAATTGGATAATCTTCTAATAGGTATAATTAGGAGTAATTATATTAATTTTCACGAAGTTATGCGCAGTTATGAGTCAAAAAATGTTAAAACTCTGAAACTACTTGTTTAAACAGCGGTTTCTAATGTATCTTACTTGTGTTTTATGAAAAAATAGTGTCGTAGGATATTCATATCGAAGTTTTAATTGAAAATCTTATTATAGGCATAATTATGAGTAATTATATTAATTTTCATGAAATTATGTTTATTTATGCGGCCAAAAATTTTGTTAAACACAAACAACTTGTTTAAACAGCTGTTTTTAATGCACCTACTTATGTCTTGTGCAAACCTAGTGTCGTAGAACGTTCATATCGAAGTGCAAATCGGCTAATATTTTAATAGGCATAATTAGGAGTAATTATAGTAATTTTCACGAAATTATATGTAGTTATGAGGCCAAAAATGTTGGAAAACTTAAACTTTTTGAAATAGCAGTTTCTAGTGCATCTTACTTATGTTTTGAGGAAATATAGTGCCCTGAAATATTCATTTTGAAATGTTAATTGAACAATCTTATAATAGGCATAATTAGGAGTAATTATATTAATTTGCACCAAATTATGTGTAGTTATGCGCCCATAAATTTTCATAAAGCCAAACATCTTGTTTAAACAGTGATTTTTAGGGCATCTTACTTATGTTTTGTGCAATATTAGCGTTATAGAATATTCATATCGAAGTTCTAATTGGACAAGTTTATAATAGGCGTAATTAGGAGTGATTGTATTAATTTGCACGGAACTATATGTAGTTATGCGGCCAAAAATTATGAAAAACTCAAACAACTTGTTCAAACAGCAGTTTTTAATGCATCTTACTTATGTTTTGCGCGGAATTAGCGTCATAGAATATTCATATCGAAATTTTAATAGGACAATCTTATAATAGGCATAATCAGGAGTAATTATTTTAATTTGCACGAAATTTTGTGTAGTTGTGCGGCCAAAATTTTTATAAAGCCAAACAACTTGTTTAAACAGCAGTTTTTAACGCATCTTACTTATGTTTTGTGCAAAAATGGCGTTATAGAATATTCATATCGAAGTTTTAATTGGACAATTTTACAATAGGCGTAATTAGGAGTTGTTATATTAATTGCCATGAGATTATGTGTTGTTATGAGGGCAAAAATGTTGAAAACTCAAACAATCTTTTTATTAATAACAATTTCTAAAGCATCTTACTTATGTTTTGTGAAAAATTAGTATCGTAGAATATTCATATCAACGTGTTCATTGAAAAATCATATAAAAGACATGATTAAGAGTAATTATATTAATTTATACGAAATTATGTACAGTTATGCGGCCAAAAAATTTGGAACGATCAAACAACTTGTTCAAACAGCAGTTTTTAATGCATCTTACTTAAGTTTTGCGCAAAATTAGTGTTGTACAACATTCATCCCGAAGTTTTAATAGGAAAATCTTACTATAGACATATTTAGGAGTAATTATAGTAATTTCTAAGAAATTATGTGCAGTTATGCAGCCAATATTTTTGAAAAACTCAAATAACTCGTTTAAAACAGCTGTTTTTAATGCATCTTACTTATGTTTTGTGTAAAATTAGTGTCGTAGAATACTCATATCGATGTTTTAATTAGAAGATCTTATAATAGGCATGTTAGGAGTAATTATATTAATTTATAAGAAATTATGTGTAATTATGCGGCCTAAAATTAAAAAAAAAAAAAACTCAAACAACTTTGTTTAAACATCTGTTTTTAAAGCCTCCCATTTATGTTTTGTGCAGAATTAGTATTGTAGAATGTTCATGTTGAAGTGTTAATTTGATAATCTTTTTATAGGCATAAATAGGAGTGATTATTTAATTTTCACTGAATTATGTGTAGTTATGGGGCCAAAAATATTGAAATACTCAAATAACTTTTTTTAAATAGCTGTTTCTAATGCATCTTACTTATGTTTTGGGAAAAATAGTGTCGTAGAATATTCATATCGGAGTGTTAATTGAACAATCTTATAATAGACATGATTAGGAGTAATTATATGAATTCGCACGAATTTATGTGTGTTTATGCGGCCAAAAATTTTAAAAAAGTCAAACAACTTGTTTAAACAGCAGTTTTTAATGCATCTACTTATGTTTGTGCCAAATTTGCGTCATAGAATATTTATATCGAAGTTTTAATTATATAATCTTATAATAGGCATAATTAGAAGTAATTTTATTAATTTGCACGAAATTATATGTAGTTATGCGGTAAAAAGATTGACAAACTCAATAAGCTAGTTTAAACTGCTGTTCTTTTAATGCATCTTACCTATGTTTTGTGCAAACTTGGTGTCGTAGAATATTCATATCGAGGTATTAATGGGATAATCTTCTAATAGGCACAAATATGTGTAGTTATATTAATTTTCACGGAATTATATATAGTTATGAGACAATAAATTTTAAAAATCTTAAACAACTAGTTTAAACAACAATTTCAAATGTATCTTATTTATGTTTCATGAAAAATTACAGTTTTAGGATATTCATATTGGAGTGTTAATTGGAAAATCATATAATAGGCATAATTAGGAGTAATTATATTTGTTTGTGTGAAATTATGTCTAGTTATGCTGCAAATTTTTTTACAAAACTCAAACAACTTGTTTAAACAGCTATTTTTAATGCATCTTACTTATTTTTTACGCGAAATTCATATCGTAGAATGTTCATATCGAAGTGTTAATTGGATACTCTTCCAATAGGAATAATTAGGAGTAATTATATTAATTTTCACGAAATTATGTGTCATTATGAGGCAATAAATGTTAAAAATCTTAAACAACTTGTTTAAACAGCAATTTCGAATGTATCTTACTTATGTCTTATGAAACATTAGTGTCCTATGATGTTCGTATCGAAGTGTTAATTTGACAATCTTATAATAGGCATAGTTAGGAGTAATTATATTAATTCGCTCGAAATTTTGTGTGGTTTTGATGCAAAAATGTTGAAAATCTTAAACAACAATTTCTAATGCATCTTACTTATATTTTGTGCAAAATTAGCGTCATAGAATATTCATATAAAAGTTCTAATTGGACAATCATATAATAGGCATAATTAGGAGTAATTATATTAATTTTTATGAAATTATATTTAGTTATGCGGCCTAAAATTTTCAAAAACTCAATCAATTTGTTTAAACAACTTTTTTCAATGCATCTTATTTATGTTTTATGCAAAATTTGTGCCGTACAATGTTCATATCGAAGTGTTAATTGGATAATCTTCTAATAGGTATAATTAGGAGTAATTATATTAATTTTCACGAAGTTATGCGCAGTTATGAATCAAAAAATGTTAAAACTCTGAAACTATTTGTTTAAACAGCGGTTTCTAATGTATCTTACTTGTGTTTTATGAAAAAATAGTGTCGTAGGATATTCATATCGAAGTTTTAATTGGAAAATCTTATAATAGGCATAATTATGAGTAATTATATTAATTTTCATGAAATTATGTTTATTTATGCGGCCAAAAATTTTGTTAAACACAAACAACTTGTTTAAACAGCTGTTTTTAATGCACCTACTTATGTCTTGTGCAAACTTAGTGTCGTAGAACGTTCATATCGAAGTGCAAATCGGCTAATATTTTAATAGGCATAATTAGGAGTAATTATAGGTATTTTCACGAAATTATATGTAGTTATGAGGCCAAAAATGTTGGAAAACTTAAACTTTTTGAAATAGCAGTTTCTAGTGCATCTTACTTATGTTTTGAGGAAATATAGTGCCCTGAAATATTCATTTTGAAATGTTAATTGAACAATCTTATAATAGGCATAATTAGGAGTAATTATATTAATTTGCACCAAATTATGTGTAGTTATGCGCCCATAAATTTTCATAAAGCCAAACATCTTGTTTAAACGACGATTTTTAGGGCATCTTACTTATGTTTTGTGCAATATTAGCGTTATAGAATATTCATATCGAAGTTCTAATTGGACAAGTTTATAATAGGCGTAATTAGGAGTGATTGTATTAATTTGCACGGAACTATATGTAGTTATGCGGCCAAAAATTATGAAAAACTCAAACAACTTGTTCAAACAGCAGTTTTTAATGCATCTTACTTATGTTTTGCGCGGAATTAGCGTCATAGAATATTCATATCGAAATTTTAATAGGACAATCTTATAATAGGCGTAATCAGGAGTAATTATTTTAATTTGCACGAAATTTTGTGTAGTTGTGCGGCCAAAAATTTTTATAAAGCCAAACAACTTGTTTGAACAGCAGTTTTTAACGCATCTTACTTATGTTTTGTGCAAAAATGGCGTTATAGAATATTCATATCGAAGTTTTAATTGGACAATTTTACAATAGGCGTAATTAGGAGTTGTTATATTAATTTCCATGAGATTATGTGTTGTTATGAGGGCAAAAATGTTGAAAACTCAAACAATCTTTTTATTAATAACAGTTTCTAAAGCATCTTACTTATGTTTTGTGAAAAATTAGTATCGTAGAATATTCATATCAACGTGTTCATTGAAAAATCATATAAAAGACATGATTAAGAGTAATTATATTAATTTATACGAAATTATGTACAGTTATGCGGCCAAAAAATTTGGAACGAACAAACAACTTGTTCAAACAGCAGTTTTTAATGCATCTTACTTAAGTTTTGCGCAAAATTAGTGTTGTACAACATTCATCCCGAAGTTTTAATAGGAAAATCTTACTATAGACATATTTAGGAGTAATTATAGTAATTTCTAAGAAATTATGTGCAGTTATGCAGCCAATATTTTTGAAAAACTCAAATAACTCGTTTAAACAGCTGTTTTTAATGCATCTTACTTATGTTTTGTGTAAAATTAGTGTCGTAGAATACTCATATCGATGTTTTAATTAGAAGATCTTATAATAGGCATGTTAGGAGTAATTATATTAATTTATAAGAAATTATGTGTAATTATGCGGCCTAAAATTAAAAAAAAAAACTCAAACAACTTTGTTTAAACATCTGTTTTTAAAGCCTCCCATTTATGTTTTGGGCAGAATTAGTATTGTAGAATGTTCATGTTGAAGTGTTAATTTGATAATCTTTTTATAGGCATAATTAGGAGTGATTATTTAATTTTCACTGAATTATGTGTAGTTATGGGGCCAAAAATATTGAAATACTCAAATAACTTTTTTTAAATATTTGTTTCTAATGCATCTTACTTATGTTTTGGGAAAAAATAGTGTCGTAGAATATTCATATCGGAGTGTTAATTGAACAATCTTATAATAGACATGATTAGGAGTAATTATATGAATTCGCACGAAATTATGTGTGTTTATGCGGCCAAAATTTTTACAAAAGTCAAACAACTTGTTTAAACAGCAGTTTTTAATGCATCTACTTATGTTTTGTGCCAAATTTGCGTCATAGAATATTTATATCGAAGTTTTAATTATATAATCTTATAATAGGCATAATTAGAAGTAATTTTATTAATTTGCACGAAATTATATGTAGTTATGCGGTAAAAAGATTGACAAACTCAATAAGCTAGTTTAAACTGTTGTTCTTTTAATGCATCTTACCTATGCTTTGTGCAAACTTGGTGTCGTAGAATATTCATATCGAGGTATTAATGGGATAATCTTCTAATAGGCACAAATATGTGTAGTTATATTAATTTTCACGGAATTATATGTAGTTATGAGACAATAAATTTTAAAAATCTTAAACAACTAGTTTAAACAGCAATTTCAAATGTATCTTATTTATGTTTCATGAAAAATTACAGTTTTAGGATATTCATATTGGAGTGTTAATTGGAAAATCATATAATAGGCATAATTAGGAGTAATTATATTTGTTTGTGTGAAATTATGTCTAGTTATGCTGCAAATTTTTTTACAAAACTCAAACAACTTGTTTAAACAGCTATTTTTAATGCATCTTACTTATTTTTTACGCGAAATTCATATCGTAGAATGTTCATATCGAAGTGTTAATTGGATACTCTTCCAATAGGAATAATTAGGAGTAATTATATTAATTTTCACGAAATTATGTGTCATTATGAGGCAATAAATGTTAAAAATCTTAAACAACTTGTTTAAACAGCAATTTCGAATGTATCTTACTTATGCCTTATGAAACATTAGTGTCCTATGATGTTCGTATCGAAGTGTTAATTTGACAATCTTATAATAGGCATAGTTAGGAGTAATTATATTAATTCGCTCGAAATTTTGTGTGGTTTTGATGCAAAAAATGTTGAAAATCTTAAACAACAATTTCTAATGCATCTTACTTATATTTTGTGCAAAATTAGCGTCATAGAATATTCATATAAAAGTTCTAATTGGACAATCATATAATAGGCATAATTATAAGTATTTATATTAATTTTTACGAAATTATATTTAGTTATGCGGCCTAAAATTTTCAAAAACTCAATCAATTTGTTTAAACAACTTTTTTCAATGCATCTTATTTATGTTTTATGCAAAATTTGTGCCGTACAATGTTCATATCGAAGTGTTAATTGGATAATCTTCTAATAGGTATAATTAGGAGTAATTATATTAATTTTCACGAAGTTATGCGCAGTTATGAGTCAAAAAATGTTAAAACTCTGAAACTACTTGTTTAAACAGCGGTTTCTAATGTATCTTACTTGTGTTTTATGAAAAAATAGTGTCGTAGGATATTCATATCGAAGTTTTAATTGAAAAATCTTATTATAGGCATAATTATGAGTAATTATATTAATTTTCATGAAATTATGTTTATTTATGCGGCCAAAAATTTTGTTAAACACAAACAACTTGTTTAAACAATTGTTTTTAATGCACCTACTTATGTCTTGTGCAAACCTAGTGTCGTAGAACGTTCATATCGAAGTGCAAATCGGCTAATATTTTAATAGGCATAATTAGGAGTAATTATAGTAATTTTCACGAAATTATATGTAGTTATGAGGCCAAAAATGTTGGAAAACTTAAACTTTTTGAAATAGCAGTTTCTAGTGCATCTTACTTATGTTTTGAGGAAATATAGTGCCTCGAAATATTCATTTTGAAATGTTAATTGAACAATCTTATAATAGGCATAATTAGGAGTAATTATATTAATTTGCACCAAATTATGTGTAGTTATGCGCCCATAAATTTTCATAAAGCCAAACATCTTGTTTAAACAAGTGATTTTTAGGGCATCTTACTTATGTTTTGTGCAATATTAGCGTTATAGAATATTCATATCGAAGTTCTAATTGGACAAGTTTATAATAGGCGTAATTAGGAGTGATTGTATTAATTTGCACGGAACTATATGTAGTTATGCGGCCAAAAATTATGAAAAACTCAAACAACTTGTTCAAACAAGCAGTTTTTAATGCATCTTACTTATGTTTTGCGCGGAATTAGCGTCATAGAATATTCATATCGAAATTTTAATAGGACAATCTTATAATAGGCATAATCAGGAGTAATTATTTTAATTTGCACGAAATTTTGTGTAGTTGTGCGGCCAAAATTTTTTATAAAGCCAAACAACTTGTTTAAAAGCAGTTTTTAACGCATCTTACTTATGTTTTGTGCAAAAATGGCGTTATAGAATATTCATATCGAAGTTTTAATTGGACAATTTTACAATAGGCGTAATTAGGAGTTGTTATATTAATTGCCATGAGATTATGTGTTGTTATGAGGGCAAAAATGTTGAAAACTCAAACAATCTTTTTATTAATAACAATTTCTAAAGCATCTTACTTATGTTTTGTGAAAAATTAGTATCGTAGAATATTCATATCAACGTGTTCATTGAAAAATCATATAAAAGACATGATTAAGAGTAATTATATTAATTTATACGAAATTATGTACAGTTATGCGGCCAAAAAATTTGGAACGATCAAACAACTTGTTCAAATGCAAAGAGTTTTTAATGCATCTTACTTAAGTTTTGCGCAAAATTAGTGTTGTACAACATTCATCCCGAAGTTTTAATAGGAAAATCTTACTATAGACATATTTAGGAGTAATTATAGTAATTTCTAAGAAATTATGTGCAGTTATGCAGCCAATATTTTTGAAAAACTCAAATAACTCGTTTAAACAATTGTTTTTAATGCATCTTACTTATGTTTTGTGTAAAATTAGTGTCGTAGAATACTCATATCGATGTTTTAATTAGAAGATCTTATAATAGGCATGTTAGGAGTAATTATATTAATTTATAAGAAATTATGTGTAATTATGCGGCCTAAAATTAAAAAAAAAACTCAAACAACTTTGTTTAAACATCTCTGTTTTTAAAGCCTCCCATTTATGTTTTGTGCAGAATTAGTATTGTAGAATGTTCATGTTGAAGTGTTAATTTGATAATCTTTTTATAGGCATAAATAGGAGTGATTATTTAATTTTCACTGAATTATGTGTAGTTATGGGGCCAAAAATATTGAAATACTCAAATAACTTTTTTTAAATAGCTGTTTCTAATGCATCTTACTTATGTTTTGGGGAAAAATAGTGTCGTAGAATATTCATATCGGAGTGTTAATTGAACAATCTTATAATAGACATGATTAGGAGTAATTATATGAATTCGCACGAATTTATGTGTGTTTATGCGGCCAAAAATTTTAAAAAAGTCAAACAACTTGTTTAAACAAAGAGTTTTTAATGCATCTACTTATGTTTTGTGCCAAATTTGCGTCATAGAATATTTATATCGAAGTTTTAATTATATAATCTTATAATAGGCATAATTAGAAGTAATTTTATTAATTTGCACGAAATTATATGTAGTTATGCGGTAAAAAGATTGACAAACTCAATAAGCTAGTTTAAACTCATTGTTCTTTTAATGCATCTTACCTATGTTTTGTGCAAACTTGGTGTCGTAGAATATTCATATCGAGGTATTAATGGGATAATCTTCTAATAGGCACAAATATGTGTAGTTATATTAATTTTCACGGAATTATATATAGTTATGAGACAATAAATTTTAAAAATCTTAAACAACTAGTTTAAACAACAATTTCAAATGTATCTTATTTATGTTTCATGAAAAATTACAGTTTTAGGATATTCATATTGGAGTGTTAATTGGAAAATCATATAATAGGCATAATTAGGAGTAATTATATTTGTTTGTGTGAAATTATGTCTAGTTATGCTGCAAATTTTTTTACAAAACTCAAACAACTTGTTTAAACAACTATTTTTAATGCATCTTACTTATTTTTTACGCGAAATTCATATCGTAGAATGTTCATATCGAAGTGTTAATTGGATACTCTTCCAATAGGAATAATTAGGAGTAATTATATTAATTTTCACGAAATTATGTGTCATTATGAGGCAATAAATGTTAAAAATCTTAAACAACTTGTTTAAACAAAGCAATTTCGAATGTATCTTACTTATGTCTTATGAAACATTAGTGTCCTATGATGTTCGTATCGAAGTGTTAATTTGACAATCTTATAATAGGCATAGTTAGGAGTAATTATATTAATTCGCTCGAAATTTTGTGTGGTTTTGATGCAAAAAATGTTGAAAATCTTAAACAACAATTTCTAATGCATCTTACTTATATTTTGTGCAAAATTAGCGTCATAGAATATTCATATAAAAGTTCTAATTGGACAATCATATAATAGGCATAATTAGGAGTAATTATATTAATTTTTATGAAATTATATTTAGTTATGCGGCCTAAAATTTTCAAAAACTCAATCAATTTGTTTAAACAACTTTTTTCAATGCATCTTAGTTATGTTTTATGCAAAATTTGTGCCGTACAATGTTCATATCGAAGTGTTAATTGGATAATCTTCTAATAGGTATAATTAGGAGTAATTATATTAATTTTCACGAAGTTGTGCGTATTATGAGTCAAAAAATGTTAAAACTCGAAACTACTTGTTTAAACAAATGGTTTCTAATGTATCTTACTTGTGTTTTATGAAAAAATAGTGTCGTAGGATATTCATATCGAAGTTTTAATTGGAAAATCTTATAATAGGCATAATTATGAGTAATTATATTAATTTTCATGAAATTATGTTTATTTATGCGGCCAAAAATTTTGTTAAACACAAACAACTTGTTTAAACAATTTGTTTTTAATACCTACTTATGTCTTGTGCAAACCTAGTGTCGTAGAACGTTCATATCGAAGTGCAAATCGGCTAATATTTTAATAGGCATAATTAGGAGTAATTATAGGTATTTTCACGAAATTATATGTAGTTATGAGGCCAAAAATGTTGGAAAACTTAAACTTTTTGAAATAGCAGCTTTCTAGTGCATCTTACTTATGTTTTGAGGAAATATAGTGCCCTGAAATATTCATTTTGAAATGTTAATTGAACAATCTTATAATAGGCATAATTAGGAGTAATTATATTAAT
The DNA here is from genome assembly GCA_037127355.1 of Schoenoplectus tabernaemontani. NCBI lineage: Eukaryota > Viridiplantae > Streptophyta > Magnoliopsida > Poales > Cyperaceae > Schoenoplectus > Schoenoplectus tabernaemontani. The sequence goes on from CM073742.1 coordinate 2,895,874, forward strand.
TTGCACCAAATTATGTGTAGTTATGCGCCCATAAATTTTCATAAAGCCAAACATCTTGTTTAAACAACGATTTTTAGGGCATCTTACTTATGTTTTGTGCAATATTAGCGTTATAGAATTGTTTACCCTTAAAAAAATTTCAAGGATGAGTAGATGAATAAATGAAATAAATTGATGATAAATCATAAGAAAGGGGAAGAAGAGAGAGAGCAGTGGAAAGGTGGCCCACTGATCAGGAAAGGTCGCTGCATAACCCCGGAACAAATCCATTAGTCCCACAATGGAATGTTGGGCATGAAGTGAAGAGTATAAATACCCCGCTATTCTCTATCCACTCAGCATGAGTGACACCCAAGAAGATCGAGGGAGAGAGGAGACCTCTTGGGTGTCACCATGTGATTATATCTTTTCTGACAAGTGGGACCCACATGGCAGTCCCTTATGAGCAGCTCCAATGACATGGACCTAGCCTATTTTGCTAAGAGAGCTAACCAACCCGGAACAGAGGTTAAGCATTAATCCCACAATGAAATAATAGGGTGAATGACGAGGATATAAATACCCTACCACCTCTTACTCATTCGAGGTGGCTGACCCTCGGGAGATTTAGGAGAGAGAAAATCTCTTGATGGGTCAGCCATTTGATTACATTTTATCTGACAAGTGGGACCCACCTGGCAGTCCCTTGCAGATGAATCTAACAACATAGCCTATCTGATGAGTCACCATGTGACCATTTTCACTGACAGGTGGGCCCCACACCTCAATGACCTATTGAAGGGGGTCAGAATTGAACCCTAAAAATCTGCCTTTGAAGCTAACCCTAGAAAGGAGCTGAAGCAGTATAATCCCTATGCTACATGAAATGATGTCAATGCCAAGCTAGCATTTTGATGCAGCTAGTTTATAAGAAATTCCAAATGTGATTTTGCTTTCAAGGCTGACCTGGTGCCAAAGCTGCGAGCAACCACCTAACTATGCTTTGATTTGTGTCAATTACCGATAAGTAGTCAGTTCTTTGACCAAGTCACCCTCATGTTAAGGGATTGAAAGTCAATTTCACAAGACTGATCAGGTGCCAAAGCTGGGAGCAACCACCTGATCAAGTCTAGATTTGTATTAATTGCTGATAAGTAGTCAGCATTTGATCAAATCAAGCCCTAATGAATATCAATATAAGTCTAATTGGTATTTAGTTAGGGTGGTTTCTGCAAAGAGGGAGATAATTGGCGAGAGACACTGAGCTACAATTGAGATCTGGGATTAATTCTGAGGAAATAATAGGGTTTATTTGATAAAAGAATTTTTAATTCAGAGAAGGAGGGGTAAAAATGGAATTAAAAATTACAGGGATGATCATCATGATTTTAGGGATTTTTGGTGAAATTTTCATGATTTTTGGATAAGTGGAGCTATTAAAATAAATTCGGGGAAAATAAAGGCGAGAATAAATGAATTAATCAAGGGCCGAGATTTGATCGAGCGCCGGGTGCAAGTTGGGATAACGGCAGCTACGGGTACAACCGGGTGCAGGAAACACGGAAGGAATAAAATAAGAGAAGAGAGAGGGTGTGCCACGTGTCAAGATCTCACCGGGCCACCTCGTGCCACGTGTCAAGACCCTATGGTCCACCTCGGCCGTATGGGCCCCCCCGGTATGAGTCACCGACGGTGGGCCCCACCTTAGTGCCACGTGGCGGTGATGCCGGTGGGCCACCTCACCACCCTAGTGCCACATGGCACCACACGCAGGTCCACTTAACCCAACCACGTGCCACGTGGCACGGCCCGCAGAGAGGCCACCTCACTACCCCAAAGGTGCCACGTGGCTCTACCACGACAGGCCCACCTCATCCCTACACTTACCACATGGCAGCACCACAGCAGCACACCTCACTCCTCATATGCCACATGGCAGTCTGTTAGCAAAACACCTCAGCAGACTACACCACACCTATTAACACATGGCTACATGCTATGGTCCAACTATGCAAAGATAGTCCCACAGTGACAAATGGCACTACACTATAGAGCCACCTCAGCACGGATTAAATGCTATGGCAGATGATTAATGAGGTAATTAGACAAATGGACCTATCAGATTGCGCCAAGTCAGATCAATTAAACCTAAGCAGGCCACTAACCAAGTCACAATTAAATATATGGGCCTAGACTCAATTGCTTACATAGGGGCCCGTGTAAGGTTTATGAGTGTACGACCTATACTGAGATAACTATGAGCCAAGCCCATGCGCAAAAACAAACAGAAATTTAAACCAAGGAGAAAAGGAGATATGTACCCGCCCATGCGTGTCATGCCTCGATGGTGGGCCCTGTCTTGCGATGGACTTGGTGCGCCGAGTTCAGCCCCTCCAGAACCTTCTCCTTCTCCTCTCCCTCTCTTCCTTCTTCTTCTCGCCGAGGCCGATGGCGCCATTAGCGTTAATCGAGTTCTCTGAAGCTTGAAACTTCAATCCTTTATAGCTAAAGATAGCCTGTGCATAGGAGAGAAAGGGTTAATGCTTGAAATTTAAAGAAAAACAATTGAATAGGGCAGTAAGAGAGGATGATCACCTCGGGCGATTAATGAAGAACTTTGATCCGTAGGTTTAAACTTGAAATTGATGATACAAGCAGACCTTAATCACTTAGGCGATGCTTTGTAAATGAAAGAAAAATCAGCAATTGAACGTTGAATAAGAACAATTGAGATGAGGTAGTGAGATCGGGCAAATTGATGAAAATCAAAACCTTGTGCTATTGACTCGAATTAACAGAGCTTATAGCCTCCATGCACCCACACGATGATGTTGAGGTGATGAAGATTGGCAATTGAACAAGGTAGATATGGTTTGAAGCAAGACTTGAGCTCGGATGAACAAATTGAAGCTTGGAGAGATGAACTACAATGGCGAGAGAGAGAGAGGCGCCTTGGGTACATTCAAATGGGTATATGTAGCATGTTGAAGATGCTAGAAGGTTCTATGGACGATGAGAAATGAGAAGGTGGTGGAATCAAGTCAACAGTCAAAGATTGGAGCTTTGGATTCTCTGGGTAGGGCCCACAACATAACGAAGCAATAACATGAAAGCAAAGACCATGTCTATAGGCGAGGCAAGTTAATTGATGGTGTTTAGAGGGTGTATGGCTATAATCCTTTGGTGCACCACTCCAATTGCCTATATAACCCGATTAATAGCCCACACAACAACAACACACAATACAACAGACCAGAGAGAGATAGAGAGTGATAGATTAGAGAGCTATAGCACAGAAAAGGCAATTGGAAGAGAAGAATTGGTGGTGAGAAAGAAAGAAAGCCAAGAAACCGATTGATCTCAGTTTTAACTTGAGAACTCGGTTGTTATATCTCCAATTATTCACTAGAAGGTCAGTCTTGAGCTTAATTTCAATTGGATTTGAAGTTTCAGTATTGAATTTTCGATGTAATTGATATATCACATCTGAATCTTAGAGTAACAGTATTTTTGAGTTGAATTTTTCAATCTCTTTCCTTTAATTTGCAAATTCATAACTTCTTTCCTCTAGTATTTGATCTGAATTATAGTTCTTGCTTTGTTTCTTGGTTGGATTTCAAGTAATTAAGCTGGTTAGATCGATTGATCTCGGTTAAAACCTGAGAACTCGATACCAGTAAAAGTTCTTGCTTTGATTCTTTGTTTAAACGTCAAATTCATCTCAGTTTGTGTTTGTATCACATGTATCCAAGGTTGTAGTGTTGTTCAGAGTCGATTGATCTCAGTTTTAACTTGAGAACTCGACAGAATCAGTGATCTTCAATATGCTATCGCGTCGTACCAGTTAAATCCGATTCCAAACTTGAGATTAGGGAAAATTGCATGCATGATTGGATATAGCTTGGTTATAATTGTCATTAAGAAGTCTATTAAGTGCATAAGTCGTATTGAAAGTAAGTGAATAGTCGGAATTTTGAGTGAAATTGTAATCGGTGTTGAGCGATACTGAACTGTACCCATTTTTATCCAATTATAACACGATTATCATTCAAATTAAAGGTATGATGTTAGCTTTGATCCATGCAAAAGTGTCAAACGATGCATTATGAATTTTAATTTGATAAGAACATTGTTAAGATTCATTGTAATACATAGTTATATCTTCGGTACCGAATTATACTGTTATGCTTTGGATAACATTTGAACTTGAGATGCTGTTGAGTCAATTTGCGTTATAATAATCATGCTAATCCACCTTAGTATACATATACGATATGAATAGAGGGGTTAATTGTCAAAAACATCAACTAATTTCGTTGAATTAGCAAGAATTGAGACTCGGTATCGATTGGTACCAAGCCAACTCATATGGCATTGGTGCACAGCAAGAACCACCATATAGATCGTTGATCAGGCCTCATGAAACAACTCCCCGAGAAGAGACGACGCCGGAGGTACCTTCTGATCGGAAAGAGACGACCTTAATCGCCGGAAACGCCGCCGGCACAAATCTTGAAGGCGCCATTGACTGGAGAGTCAACCAAACACGCTAGCACGAGTATTGGCGCCTGAGCACGAATATTGAAGCGTACATACGAATCTTAAAATGAATCGAACGAATATAACTTGAATAAAGTGATAAGAGAATCTGGGCCTCTCATCTAATACGAATCAATCTTGAAGCATATCCGGCGTGCCCAAATAAGAAACAAAGTTATATAAAAGATGTACACTGATCTTGATACAGATCTGGCGGCCCAGATTAGGCCCATTAATTAAATAATAACAGAATAGTAATAATATGGAGTAAATAAATGATTTAAAAATGCTATTGAACTCCAAATTGACTCAAATTTGTTTCTAAAATTTTCTTATTTTTCATACTACTTTTCTATTCAATAATATTCCAGTTTTAGAAATATAATCATGATAAAACAATTTAAAAGCAAAATACATCACATATATTGGTATATTTGACTTAGCTTTGACTTGTCATTTTAAATACTATAAAAATTCCAAAAATACAAATAAAAATCATAAATAACAACTAGATATATTTTAGTGATTTTTCAAAGTGATTTTCTATGAAATAATAATAGTGATAGTAATATACTATAATAAATGATGAGATTAGCTATATTCTTTGATAAATAAAAAATATAATAATAATAATAATAATAGATATTATATTGATATTTTCTGTAAAAAAATAATAATAAAAATAAATAGCACAAAATAAACAAAAATATACTACTATGGTAATAAATAGTAAAATACATTTTCTTTATAATAAAGAATGATAATATAGTTTTATAATATGAATTGTATTTCTTTTGTTATTTCTATACAAATATACAAAAATATACTTTTGATGAATAAAATGTGATAAAAATAATAGTTTTAATAAAAACATAATGAATTTCATCCCTTATGACTAATAATAAAATCTTATACTTTTCTATAGATAATAAATAGAGATAATAAAAATAGATATAATGAATAGTATAATAAATAGAATAGAATATTAGTAATGATTTCTTTTAGCTATTATAGATATTAAAAAAAATATAATAATAAAATAATAATAATAATAATAATAATGATAATAGTAAAATAGTATAGCTAACCATCTTTTGATTTTGTAAATAATTCTTACATAATGAATAGTATTACAATATAATAGAATATAATAACAAAATTCTATCACTTTAGCTATTATAAGCATTTTTAAAAATATAAATAAAACATAGCTATCCTACTTTCTATTATTTTTGTAAGTGATTTTCTACAAAATAAATAAAGTTTAGAAATAATAAAAATAAAATTCTACTATTTTAGCCATTATAAAAAATCCCAAAAATATTAATAGCTACCCCTTTTCTTATTTTTGTAAATAATTTTCTACATAGACAAATAGGGTTTAAGAAATAAAAATAATAATAATAAAAATAATAATAGTAATATAATAATTGTAATAATAATAATAATAATAATAGTAATAATAATAATAATAATAAATGCATCTTTATAATAATGGAAGATATTATAATAGACTTTGTGCATTTTAAGAAATGAATAAATATGCTCACATAAGGAGTGTAGAGCCACATATGAATATTTGCACACATGACATGACATTTAAAGTGATTAGTCAAGACAAGAACATCTTGACGTGGGATGATTAAGGCTTCAATAGTAATATGAGAAGATATGTCGAGACAAGAACATCTTGACACTTGATGAAGAACAACAAGATACGTCGAGACAGGAACATCTTGACGTGAGATGAATAAGGCTTTGATAGCGAGCATGAAGAAGTATGTTGAGACAGAACATCTTGACACACGATGAAGAATAACCGAGCTACGACACTAACATGAAGATATACGTCGACTCGAAGAAGAAGAACATTACGATGTCCTAGAGAGGTGACATCTTAATGACTCGCCGCCATGAGCAAGTAACTCATGATTGAATACGCTCGCACAAGGGTGTAGGGCTACATAGTAATTTTGCACAAGTAATGCAACACGTAGGATGATTAGTCGAGACAAGAACATCTTGACGTTCGTTGAAGATTGACCAAAGCTACGACATCAGCATGGAGAGATATGTCGACTTTGAAGATGAAGAACATTACGATGTCCTAGCGAAGTGACATCTTAATGACTCGGTGTCATGAACAAGTAATTCATGACCATTTGAGCTGGCAAGACTGAACTTGTCCGTCGATGAGTTTGTCTCCTGGCTCATTTCCCGAGAATGTGAGATTGAATCGGTCTGTTGGTAGATTCATCCACAAAACAGTGAATGTGAACCGTTCTGTAGGTAGGTTCCTTCACTAACACATGCCCCAATGTTGAGCGGCGGCGCTTCGGGTTTGACATTGTGTGCAATTGTGTTTCCTAGGTTTATGAATCGGCTTAGTGCTACGAATTCATGATCTAGAAGATCGGTGAGAAGAAATACGTGGGCCATATCCACTCTTCTCCTGATTCACCAACCTCAAGATCAACCGGCTCAGTGCTTCGAGTTGTATTTTGTGTGATTGGTTGTTGACTAGTTAAGATTGAACCGGTCTGTTTGTAGGTTTATCTTCTAGATCAACGAGAGGTCGAGTCGATACGTATGTAGACTCACCTCAAGTCCCCTATGAAGAGATTAACCACAGTCTGTTGGTAAGGTTACATCTCGAGGTGGCATGGATGAACCGATCCGTTTGTAGGTTCGTCCCCATAAGACAAAACCGTCTGTTTGTAGGTTTGTCTTTCATAGATTGAACCGATCTGTTTGTAGGTTCATCTTCCGTAGATCCCTTTTTATAAACCTAGACGACCACTTGACCATCTTTTAACTATACTATTTGCTTCTCTCTTTCAAAGATCCGAGAGGTGCCTCGAGGTTCGTAGCCCGGGGTAATTAACGGTGGGGGCTTGCGCCCCGGAATCTACAAGAACTCACAATCACAAAAAACCCCCGAATGTGCATCCAAATATCTCTAAACGGCAGAATCGGCCGACACCCAGCAGATGCACGCTCGGGAGGGATCTCCGTGTCCTTCTTCCGCAACCCATCGCCCGGCGGCGGTGCGGAGCGCGCGAAAAAGGGTCGCACAGGATCTGGCACGCCCGGTGGGACCTAGATTCTCCTCTTATCTCTGAAAGAGAGAGGCAAATAGAATAGTTAAGAGATACAAGTGGTCTTCTATGTGCTAAAATGACTAATAATTGCAAAGAAATGGCATACTTTGGAAATTTCATATTTTATTTTTATATCTAAACAATTATTTAAAAATAAGAATATATATTTGATTTATTTTTAAAGTTTTTTTTTTTTTTAAATCATATCTATTTATTTAATTATTTTCATAAATTTATATAATTTAAAATTATTACTTTCATTATATTAATCTAAATAATATTATTATATATTTTAAATAATGTTAAAATTAATATTTTTTTTATTAAAAAGTATTTTATTATTTATTTTTTATATATTATTCATTTAAAATATTCTAATTAGTATTTTTTATTAAGATGTTCTTATATATATATATTATATGAAAAATATAATCATAAGATAAAAATTTTTTATAAATTTAAATTTATAACATTATTTCAAAAAATATTAAAATATTAAAATATATATTACATTATTCATTTCTAAAATGAAATTATTATAAATATTTATTATTATAAGATGCATTTATTATTATTATTATTATTATATTATTATTATTATTATTTTACATATTATATTACTATTATTATTTTATTATTATTATTTTTATTTCTTTTATATTTGTATTATGAAATTATCAATAAGAAAGGAATAATATTAAATATTTTTATTATAATGGCTAAATAATTAATTTTATTTTATTATTTCTAAATATTTATTTTATAAAATTTACAAAAATATTGAAATATAACTATTTTTATTTATATTTTTAAAAATGCATAATATTTAAAAATATAAATTATATTATTATATTCTATTATATGTCTATTCATTATTTTATTTCAAAATAAGATGTTAAAAATTTTATTAATATTATTAAATTATTTTTTATTTTATTATTATATTTTTTTTTAATATCATAATAATAGAAAATATTACTAATATTTATTTATTATACATTATTATATCATTTTTTTATTTATTTATTATCTATAGAAAGTATAAGATTTTATTATTTAATAATTAGTTTTTATTAAAACTATTATTTTTATCATTTATCAAAATATTTTAATATTTGTATAGAAATAATGTATTCATATTATACTATATTATATTCTTTATTTAATGTATTTTATATTATATAAGATATTTTGATTTTACATTATTTTTATTATTATTTAAATATCAATATAAATCTATTTTATTATTATTATATATTTTATTTATCAAGAATAGTAATCTATTTGTGATTATAAATTATTATTTCATGAAAATCCATTAAAATAGTGTATTATTTATGATTTTTATTTGTATTTTAGATTTTATAATTATTTAAAATCAAATTGAAAAGAATATCTTATAGGTATTGATATCATGATTATACAAAACATATTATTGAAGATTAAATTTAAAATAAATTTTAAAAATTTATATATATTTTTATCATTTATTTACTAAAATATACTATTATATTATTTAATTAATCTAGTTAATATCAAGATCGTTATCTTTTATATAACTTTTCTTTTCCATAATTCTATTAATAAATTTCTTAATAAACACACATTAATTGAGTTTAAGACAATATGTTAATATTCAAAATTCAATTTTTTTGAATATGTTTTGATTCAGATTAAATTTAAATCAATAGTCGCTAATACTATTTTCATAAATTATAAAATGATAATTCTTAAATATAGATTATAATATATTAAACAATTAGAAACTTATATTTTTGCATTATCTATTTATGTCTTATAAAATTATATAATAACATATAAATTAATAAATATTTATAAAGATAAAATATATAAATCTGTATATTTTGATGTCTATATGTCTTACAAAAAAATTCATATTACATTTTTTACATCAAAATATCGCATAATTATAAATTAAGAATTATCGCACTCAATTCATATGTATGTCATATCAAAATAAAGAGATTATAAATAGATAGATATGCAATTGATTATTTGATTTGAAAACATAATACATATTTTATTAAAGAAATCTCTTATTGAGTTATTCTAATCAAGAACAATAATCTTTTAATAGAAATGTTCTTTTTGTTAATATCGATACAATCATTAGAAATTGAGAAAAACAAGAACTTATTAAATCAAGATTGTTTAAATTGGAAAAACAAATAATAAAAAATTAAGATTTTTGATAAAATTAATTATAATCATTTATATTTATTCTAATATTATAAAATATTAAATATTTCTAACTTTTTTCTTATGATTAATTATTGTGCCATTAAAAATTCAATCAACATAATTTTAAAATTATTGTTAATAATACAATTATATCATTGAATTTTTATATGATCAAAAGATATTTATAATTGTTTGTGTTTTGTTCTGTTACGATAAGTATATTTTTATTAAATTATATATATCATTTATTATTGAAAATTTGGAATATCGTACATTATTTAATTTATTAAAATCTAGGCTTGCATTAGCGGTAATTATATTAATTTATTAATAATTGTATTATGAATTTTTTTATAAAACATGTACATATTTGCTCATTATATTTTATAAATCAATTGTGTAGATTTATATTAGTATAACTAAATTATATAATTTAAATTTAAATTATTTTTGTAATGTGTGTATATTTTAATATTGATGTTTTTCTAAATTTCAGATTCCAATATTTATTAGAACATATAAAGTTGAGTAATTATTTATTAAAATATGTGCGAGAAAAAAGGAAAAAATAATATTTTATTATCAACTCATATTACTATACTTGTTAAAATTTACATATTTTTGTTTATTTATAATTTAAATAATATTTTATCGATATTATAATTTAAATATTTAATTGTGCTTAATTAATTTTTATGTATTAGTAATTAGCATTTTTTATTAAAATATTTAAATATGTTATTTACATAATTTGGGTTAATGTGTTAAAAGGTTTATCTATTTATTTTTGAACTTCTTGGCCACATAATTATGTGAATATGTAATAAATTAACAAGGTAGTGTATAAATATTTGAAATTTTGGACATACATTTGTGGCTCATTGTCATGTTTTTTTTAATTTGTCTTCATTACAGTCCCACTCGTATTATAGGTACGCAATTTTAGGCATAGTTTTCACGTAATTTACCGACATTTTTCTCTTCTCATTTTATACGTGTTTTTAACTTGTACTGAGTTTAAGTATAAATGGTGATCAATTATTGATTAATATTTATTCTTTCGTTTATTTGTTTTATCAAAATTACAAAATTTAAAAATCCTAAATTCATGATGATCCCTGTAATTTTAATTCATTTTATTTCTCTGAATTAAAAATTCTTTTTATTCATAAAACCTATTATTTAGATTTGTTGTAACGATGTTCGACTCTCTCTTCATGAAACCCTAACTAAATACAATTAGACTTATATTGATATTCATTAGGCTGATTTGATCAAATCGACTACTTATCGAATTAATACAAATCTGACTTGATGAATTGGTTTTTTTTATTTGTGTCTGTGAAATTGACTTCAATCCGCTTGACTTAAACGACTACTTATATTGACACAAATCAAAGTTATGGTTGTGCACCGAATCGACAAAATCCATTTGGAATTTCTTATAAAAATGCATCAAAATGCTAACATTGACATCATTTCATGTAGCAATTATGTTGTTAAAGAATTTTTATTTTATTATTTTACTTTGTCGTAATGTTGGTGACTCATCAATAATATATTTAGATTCATCAACTAATAAATTTAATGTAATCAAATTTGACCATGAGATTTTCATAACTAAATCTCATCAATTGAATTCTTATATTTATTTAAATTATTTCATTGTAATTAATTCCCGTCTTGTTTATAACAAAATATTATTACTCAGAGGCAGTTTATTTAAAATTAAAGATATTCATAAATATTCTCCTCGATCTTCTTGTACACTTCGTAAGAGAATAGCGGGTATTTATACTCTTCGCTTTTGAGTTAAGACTAATGGATTTGTTCAATATGTTTTTTGATCTTTTTATTTTTCCCCTTTCTTATAATTTATCATCAATTTATTTCATTTATTCATATTAATTTAAATATGAATATTCTATAACGCTTATATTGCACAAAACATGAGCTAGATTCGCATTAAAAACTGCCGCTTAAAACAAGTTGTTTAGCTTTATGAAAATTTTTGGACATGCATAACTATACATAATTTGGTGGCAAATTAATATAATTACTCCTAATCATGCCTATTATAAGATTGTTCAATTAACACTTCAAAATGAATATTTTAGGGCAGTATTTTCCCTCAAAACATAAGCAAGATGCGAGTAGAAACTGCTAATTAAAAAAGATAAGTTTTTCAACATTTTTGGCCTCATAACTACATATAATTTTCAATGAGAACTAATATAATTACTCCTAATTATGCCTATTAAAATATTAGGCAATTAACTTTCTCGGATATGAACATTCTACGATACTAATTTTGCACAAGACATAAGTAGGATGCATTAAAAACAGCTGTTTAAACAAGTTTTTGTGTTTTTCAAAAATTTTGGCCGTCAGAAATACATATAATTACATGAAAATTAATGCTAACTAATTACTCTAAATTATGCCTAATACGAGATTGTCCGATTAACACTTCGATATGAATATCCTACGACACTAATATTTCATAAGACATAAGTAAGATATATTAGAAACTGCTGTAAACAAGTTGTTTCAGATTTTAAACATTTGTTTACTCATAACAACACATAATTTCGTGAAAACTAATAAAATTACTCCTAATTATACATATTAGAAGATTATCCAATTAACACTTCGATATGAACATTGCACGACATAAATTTTGCACAAAACATAAATAAGATGCATTGAAAACAGCTGTTTAAACAAGTTGTTTGAGTTTTGAAAGTTGTTGACGTAACTACAGACTAATTAAACGAAATTAATATAATTACTCCTAGTTATGCCTATTATATGATTGTCAAATTAAAACAAAGATGTGAATATTCTATGGCGCTACTTTTATACAATATATAAGTAAGATGCATTAGAAACTGTTGTTTAAACAAGTTGTTTAAGATTTTCAACATTTTTGCATCAGAACTACACATAATTTAGATGCGGATAATATAATTACTCTTATAAAATTGTCAAATTAACACGCCGATATTGGAAGCATCATAGGACACTAATTTTTCATAAGACATAAGTAAGATCACATCATACATTAGAATTTGCTGTTTAAACAAGTTGTTTAAGATTTTTAACATTTATTGCCTCATAAGGACACATAATTTCATATGTAAAATAAATATAATTACTCCTAATTATGCCTATTGGAAGATTATCCAATTAAGACCCCGATGCAGACTTATGATATACCTATTACCTAATTTTGCATACAAAATAAGTAAGATGCATTAAAAACAGCCGTTAAAACAAGTTGTTTGAGTTTTTTTTTTATTTTTTGCTGCATAACTGAGACATAATTTCCACGCAAATTAATATAATTAATCCTAACTATACCTATTTTATGATTTTTCAATTAACACTCCAATATGAATATCCTATAAAATGTAATTTTTAATGAAACATAAATAAGATACATTTGAGAGCTGCTGTTTAAGATTTTTCAAATTTTATTTTCTCATTAATACGTGATAATTTCGTGAAAAATTAACAAAATTACTCCCAATTGTGCGTATTATAAGATTATCCAATTAATACTTCTATATAAATATTCCTACTTAGCTTTTAAAGTTTACACAAAACTTATAAGTAAGATGCATTAAAAACAACGGTTTAAACTAGTTGATTGAGCTTTTCAAAATTTTTGCCGCATAATGATATATAATTTCGTGCTAATTAATATAATTAATTCTAGTCATTCCTATTATAATATTATCTAATTAAAACTTATCGATATAAATATTATATGGCTCAAATGTAACACAAAACATAAATGGAATGCATTAAAAACTGCTGTTTAAACAAATTGTTGGTGATTTTTTTACATTTTTGGCCGCATAAATACACATAATTTCAGTGAAAATTTATATAATTATTCCTAGTATATTTATATTATAAGATTGTTCAATTAACACAACATTCTACAATACTAATTCTGCACAAAACATAAATGGGAGGCTTTAAAAAGCAGATGTTTAAACAAAGTTGTTTGAGTTTTTTTTTTTTTAATTTTAGGCGCATAATTACACATAATTTCTTATAAATTAATATAATTACTCCTAACATGCCTATTATAAGATCTTCTAATTAAAACATCGATATGAGTATTCTACGACACTAATTTTACACAAAACATAAGTAAGATGCATTAAAAGCATTTGTTTAAACGAGTTATTTGAGTTTTTCAAAAATATTGGCTGCATAACTGCACATAATTTCTTAGAAATTACTATAATTACTCCTAAATATGTCTATAGTAAGATTTTCCTATTAAAACTTCGGGATGAATGTTGTACAACACTAATTTTGCGCAAAACTTAAGTAAGATGCATTAAAAGCTAGCACTTTGTTTGAACAAGTTGTTTGATCGTTCCAAATTTTTGGTACGCATAACTGTACATAATTTCGTATAAATTAATATAATTACTCTTAATCATGTCTTTTATATGATTTTTCAATGAACACGTTGATATGAATATTCTACGATACTAATTTTTCACAAAACATAAGTAAGATGCTTTAGAAATTGTTATTAATAAAAAGATTGTTTGAGTTTTCAACATTTTTGCCCTCATAACAACACATAATCTCATGGAAATTAATATAACAACTCCTAATTACGCCTATTGTAAAATTGTCCAATTAAAACTTCGATATGAATATTCTATAACGCCATTTTTGCACAAAACATAAGTAAGATGCGTTAAAAAAGCTGTTTAAACAAGTTGTTTGGCTTTATAAAAATTTTTGGCGCACAACTACACAAAATTTCGTGCAAATTAAAATAATTACTCCTGATTACGCCTATTATAAGATTGTCCTATTAAAATTTCGATATGAATATTCTATGATGCTAATTAGCACAAAACATAAGTAAGATGCATTAAAAGCTCATTGTTTGAACAAGTTGTTTGAGTTTTTCATAATTTTGGCCGCATAACTACATATAATTTCGTGCAAATTAATACAATCACTCCTAATTACGCCTATTATAAACTTGTCCAATTAGAACTTCGATATGAATATTCTATAACGCTAATATTGCACAAAACATAAGCTAAGATGCCTAAAAACTGCCGTTTAAACAAGATGTTTGGCTTTATGAAAATTTATGGTAGCATAACTACACATAATTTGGTGCAAATTAATATAATTACTCCTAATTATGCCTATTATAAGATTGTTCAATTAACATTTCAAAATGAATATTTCAGGGCACTATATTTCCTCAAAACATAAGTAAGATGCACTAGAAGCGCTATTTCAAAAAGTTTAAGTTTTCCAACATTTTTGGCCTCATAACTACATATAATTTCGTGAAAATACCTATAATTACTCCTAATTATGCCTATTAAAATATTAGCCGATTTGCACTTCGATATGAACGTTCTACGACACTAGGTTTGCACAAGACATAAGTAGGTGCATTAAAAAAATACTGTTTAAACAAGTTATTTGTGTTTAACAAAATTTTTGGTCGCATAAATAAACATAATTTCATGAAAATTAATATAATTACTCATAATTATGCCTATTATAAGATTTTCCAATTAAAACTCGATATGAATATCCTACGACACTATTTTTTCATAAAACACAAGTAAGATACATTAGAAACTGCTGTTAAACAAGTAGTTTCAGAGTTTTAACATTTTTGACTCATAATCGTGCATAACTTTCGTGAAAATTAATATAATTACTCCTAATTATACCTATTAGAAGATTATCCAATTAACACTTCGATATGAACATTGTACGGCACAAATTTTGCATAAAACATAAATAAGATGCATTGAAAAAAGTTGTTTAAACAAATTGATTGAGTTTTTGAAAATTTTAGGCCGCATAACTAAATATAATTTCGTAAAAATTAATATAATTACTCCTAATTATGCCTATTATATGATTGTCCAATTAGAACTTTTATATGAATATTCTATGGCGCTAATTTTGCACAAAATATAAGTAAGATGCATTAGAAATTGTTGTTTAAGATTTTCAACATTTTTTGCATCAAAACCACACAAAATTTAGAAGCGAATTAATATAATTACTCCTAACTATGCCTATTATAAGATTGTCAAATTAACACTTGATACGAACATCATAGGACACTAATGTTTCATAAGACATAAGTAAGATACATTCGAAATTCTTTGTTTAAACAAGTTGTTTAAGATTTTTAACATTTATTGCCTCATAATGACACATAATTTCATGAAAATTAATATAATTACTCCTAATTATTCCTATTGGAAGAGTATCCAATTAACACTTCGATATGAACATTCTACGATATGAATTTCGCGTAAAAAATAAGTAAGATGCATTAAAAATAGCATGTTTAAACAAGTTGTTTGAGTTTTATAAAAAAATTTGCAGCATAACTAGACATAATTTCACACAAACAAATATAATTACTCCTAATTATGCCTATTATATGATTTTCCAATTAACACTCCAATATGAATATCCTAAAACCTGTAATTTTTCATGAAACATAAATAAGATACATTTGAAATTGCTTGTTTAAACTAGTTGTTTAAGATTTTTAAAATTTATTGTCTCATAACTACATATAATTCGTGAAAATTAATATAACTACACATATTTGTGCCTATTAGAAGATTATCCCATTAATACCTCGATATGAATATTCTACGACACCAAGTTTGCACAAAGCATAGGTAAGATGCATTAAAAGAACAACACTGGGATTTAAACTAGTATTGAGTTTGTCAATCTTTTTACCGCATAACTACATATAATTTCGTGCAAATTAATAAAATTACTTCTAATTATGCCTATTATAAGATTATATAATTAAAACTTCGATATAAATATTCTATGACGCAAATTTGGCACAAACATAAGTAGATGCATTAAAAACAGCCATTACTTAAACAAGTTGTTTGAGTATTTGTAAAATTTTTGGCCACATAAACAACACATAATTTCAGTGAAAATTAATATAATCACTCCTAATTATGCATATTAAAGATTATCTAATTAACACTTCAACATGAACATTCTACAACACTAATTCTGCACAAAGCATTAGTAGGAGGCTTTAAAAACAGCTGTTTAATCAAGTTGTTTGAGTTTTTTAAAATTTCTGCACCTAGCATAATTACTACGTAATTTCTCATAAATTAATATAATTACTCCTAACATGCCTATTATAAGATCTTCTAAGTAAAACTTCGATATGAATATTCTACGACACAAATATTGCACAAAACATAAGTAAGACAATTAAAAACAGCTGTTTAAACGAGTTTTTTGAGTTTTTCAATTTTTTTGTCTGCATAACTACACATAATTTCTTATAAATTAATATAATTACTCCAAAATATGTCTATTGTATGATTTTCCAATTAAAACTTCGAGATGAATATTGTACAACACTAATTTTGCACAAAACATAAGTAAGATGCATTAAAAACTGCTGTTTAAACAAGTTGTTTGATCGTTCCAAATTTTTTTTTTGGTCACATAACTGCAGCATAATTTCGTATAAATTTATATAATTACTCCTAATTATGTCTTTTATAAGATTTTTCAATTAACACTTTGATATAAAGTAACATTCTAACGATACTAATTTTTCACAAAACATAAGTAAGATGCATTAGAAACTGCTATTTAAAAAAAAAATGTTTTTAACATTTTTTCCACATAACTACACATAATTTCATGGAAATTAGTATAAATGCTCCTAATTACGCCTATTATAAAATTGTCCAATTAAAACATCGATATGAATATTCTATAACGCTAATTTTGGCACAAAACATAAGTAAGATGCGTTAAAAAGCGCTGTTTGAACAAACTGTTTGGCTTTATGAAAATTTTTGGCCGCACAACTACACATAATTTCGTGCAAATTAAAATAATTACACCTGATTACGCCTATTATAAGATTGTCCTGTTAAAATTTCGATATATGAATATTCCATGACGTTAATTTTGCCCACTACACAAGTAAGAAGCATTAAAAACTGCTGTTTAAACAAGTTATTTGAGTTTTTCATAATTTTTGGCCGCATAATTGCATATAATTTCGTGCAAATTAATAAAATCACTCCTAATTACGACTATTATAAAAGTTCCAACTAAAACTTCGATATGAATATTCTATAACGCTATATTGCACAAAACATGAGCTAGATTCGTTAAAAACTGCCGTTTAAACAAGTTGTTTGGCTTTAAGAAAAATTTTGGCCGCATAACTATACATAATTTGGTGAAAATTAATATAATTACTCCTAATCATGCTTATTATAAGATTATTCAATTAACACATCAAAATGAATATTTTAGGGCAGTATTTTCCCTCAAACATAAGCAAGATGCATTAGAAACTCGCTTATTTAAAAAAAAGATAAGTTTTTCAACATTTTTGGCCTCATAACTACATATAATTTCGTGAGAACTAATATAATTACTCCTAATTATGCCTATTAAAATATTAGGCAATTAACTCTCGGATATGAACATTCTACGACACTAATTTTGCACAAGACATAAGTAGGATGCATTAAAAAAGCTGTTTAAACAAGTTTTTTGTGTTTTTCAAAAATTTTGGCCACGTAAATACATATAATTACATGAAAATTAATGTAATTACTCTAAATTATGCCTAATACGAGATTGTCCGATTAACACTTCGATATGAATATCCTACGACACTAATATTTCATAAGACATAAGTAAGATATATTAGAAACTGCTGTGTAAACAAGTTGTTTCAGAATTTTAAACATTTGTTTACTCATAACAACACATAATTTCGTGAAAACTAATAAAACTACTCCTAATTATACATATTAGAAGATTATCCAATTAACACTTCGATATGAACATTGTATCGACATAAATTTTGCACAAAACATAAATTAGATGCATTGAAAACAGCTGTTTAAACAAGTTGTTTGAGTTTTTAAAAGTTGTTGGCCGCATAACTACAGATAATTTCGTGAAAATTAATATAATTACTCCTAGTTATGCTCTATTATATGATTGTCAAATTAAAACATAGATGTGCATATTCTATGGCGTAAACTTTACTTTTGCACAATATATAAGTAAGATGCATTAGAAACTGTTGTTTAAACAAGTTGTTTAAGATTTTCAACATTTTTTGCATCAGAACTACACATAATTTAGATGGATAATATAATTACTCCTATAAGATTGTCAAATTAACACTTCGATATGGACATCATAAGACACTAATTTTTCATAAGACATAAGTAAGATACATCATACATTAGAATTTGCTGTTTAAACAAGTTGTTTAAGATTTTTAACATTTCATTGCCTCATAAGGACACATAATTTCATGTAAATAAATATAATTACTCCTAATTATGCCTATTGGAAGATTATCCAATTAAGACTTCGATATGAACATTATACGACATGAATTTTGCATACAAAATAAGTAAGATGCATTAAAAACAGCTGTTTAAACAAGTTGTTTGAGTTTTTTTTTTTATTTTTTGTTGCATAACTAGACATAATTTCACGCAAATTAATATAATTAATCCTAATTATGCCTATTTTATGATTTTCCAATTAACACTCCAATATGAATATCCTATAAATGTAATTTTTAATGAAACATAAATAAGATACATTTGAAACTGCTGTTTAAGATTTTCAAATTTTATTTTCTCATTACTACGTATAATTTCGTGAAAATTAACAAAATTACTCCTAATTGTGCGTATTATAAGATTATCCAATTAATACTTCTATATAAATATTCTACGGCGCTTAAGTTTGCACAAAACATAAGTAAGATGCATTAAAAACAACAGTTTAAACTAGTTGATTGAGCTTTTCAAAATTTTTGCCGCATAATGATATATAATTTCGTGCAAATTAATATAATTAATTCTAATTATTCCTATTATAATATTATATAATTAAAACATCGATATAAATATTCTATGACTCAAATTTGGCACAAAACATAAGTAGATGCATTAAAAACTGCTGTTTAAACAAGTTGTTTGATTTTTTTAATTTTTGGCCGCATAAATACACATAATTTCGTGAAAATTTATATAATTATTCCTAATTATTTCTATTATAAGATTGTTCAATTAACACTTCGATATGAATATTCACGACTCTATTTTTTCCCAAAACATAAGTAAGATGCATTAGAAAACAAAGCCATTTAAAAATGTTATTTGAGTATTTCAACATTTTTGGCCACATAACAACACATAATTCAGTGAAAATTAATATAATCACTCCTAATTATGCATATTAAAAGATTATCTAATTAACACTTCAACATGAACATTCTACAACACTAATTCTGCACAAAGCATGAGTAGGAGGCTTTAAAAACAGCTGTTTAATCAAGTTGTTTGAGTTTTTAAAATTTCTGCCCGCATAATTACACGTAATTTCTCATAAATTAATATAATTACTCCTAACATGCCTATTATAAGATCTTCTAAGTAAAACTTCGATATGAATATTCTACGACACAAATATTGCACAAAACATAAGTAAGACAATTAAAACAGCTGTTTAAACGAGTTTTTTGAGTTTTTCAATTTTTTTGTCTGCATAACTACACATAATTTCTTATAAATTAATATAATTACTCCAAAATATGTCTATTGTATGATTTTCCAATTAAAACTTCGAGATGAATATTGTACAACACTAATTTTGCACAAAACATAAGTAAGATGCATTAAAAACTGCTGTTTAAATAAGTTGTTTGATCGTTCCAAATTTTTTGGCCGCATAACTGCACATAATTTCGTATAAATTTATATAATTACTCCTAATTATGTCTTTTATAAGATTTTTCAATTAACACTTTGATATGAATATTCTACGATACTAATTTTTCACAAAACATAAGTAAGATGCATTAGAAACTGCTATTTAAAAAAATGTTTTTTAACATTTTTTTCCCACATAACTACACATAATTTCATGGAAATTAGTATAAATGCTCCTAATTACGCCTATTATAAAATTGTCCAATTAAAACATCGATATGAATATTCTATAACGCTAATTTGGCACAAAACATAAGTAAGATGCGTTAAAAAGCGCTGTTTGAACAAACTGTTTGGCTTTATGAAAATTTTTGGCCGCACAACTACACATAATTTCGTGCAAATTAAAATAATTACACCTGATTACGCCTTATTATAAGATTGTCCTGTTAAAATTTCGATATGAATATTCCATGACGTTAATTTTGCCCACTACACAAGTAAGAAGCATTAAAAACTGCTGTTTAAACAAGTTATTTGAGTTTTTCATAATTTTTGGCCGCATAATTGCATATAATTTCGTGCAAATTAATAAAATCACTCCTAATTATGACTATTATAAAAGTTCCAACTAAAACTTCGATATGAATATTCTATAACGCTTATATTGCACAAAACATGAGCTAGATTCGTTAAAAACTGCCGTTTAAACAAGTTGTTTGGCTTTATGAAAATTTTGGTCGATAACTATACATAATTTGGTGCAAATTAATATAATTACTCCTAATCATGCCTATTATAAGATTGTTCAATTAACACTTCAAAATGAATATTTTAGGCAGTATTTTCCCTCAAAACATAAGCAAGATGCATTAGAAACTGCTAATTAAAAAAGATAAGTTTTTCAACATTTTTGGCCTCATAACTACATATAATTTCGTGAGAACTAATATAATTACTCCTAATTATGCCTATTA